>JANKYE010000008.1:384783-395493 GCA_032467995.1 Erythroxylum dillonii | reverse complement strand
GGGGGGGGGGGGGGGGGGGGGGGGGGGGTACTATTTCCTCATGTTCTCATCAGTCTCCCACGTAGCTTCCTTTGTCAAATAATTCCTCCAAAGGACTTTAACCAAAGGGATTACTTGGTTTCTTAATTGCTTAGTCTGATAACCAACTATTTTAACCGGTTTCTTTACATAACTCAAATTAGTTGCAATCTCAACCTCCTATGCCGATAATATATGTGTTGGATCTGACCGATTTCTCCCAAGCATACTAACATGAAATACATTATGAATCTGAGACATTTCTGGTGGTAATGTTAATTTGTAAGCCAATGGTTTAACTCTCTCAGTAATCTCATAAGGACCGATATATCTAGGGCTTAGCTTTCACTTTTTACTGAATCTTAACACTCCTCGCTAGAGCGACATTCTAAAAATACCTTGTCTCCTACTTGGTACTCCATATATCTCTAGTGTTAATCTACATAACTCTTTTGCCTATCTTGAGCCGCCATAATCCTACTGCAGATAATTTTACCTTATTAATGGTATCTTGAATCAACTTTGTGCCTTTAACAATCTTTAGGCCTTTTTCATCCCAGTATAAAGGTGCTCGACACCTTTCGCCATGTAACGCCTCATATGGAGCTATACCAATACTACTATGATAATGATTATTGTATGCAAATTCAATGAGAGCTACATACTTATCTCGTGCTCCTTGAAACTCCAAAGCACAAGACCATAAGCTATAAGCATATCCTTAATAGTCTGAATAGTCCTCTCACTATGTCCGTTTGTCTGTGGATGAAACGTTGTGCTAAAATTTAACTTTGTACTTAATGTTATCTATAGGTTGCTCCAAAATATAGAAGTAAATATGGGATCTCAATTTGATACAATAGACACTGGGACCCTATATAACCTCACTATCTCATTTACATATTCTGAGATAACTAATCTAGTATGTTATTCTCTCTAATCGGTAGAAATGAGTTGATTTTGTTAATCTGTCAATAATGACCCATATGGCATCATGCTACCTTGGAGTTCTTGGCAAACCATAATAAAATCCATTGTAATGCTCTCCCATTTCCACTCTAGAATAGGTAATGATTGCAATTTCCCAACTAGAGCTTAATGCTTACCTTAACTTGTTGACATGTCAAACACCTGGCAACATATTCAGCCACTTGCTTCTTCATCCCTGGACACCAAAAATGTTGTTTCATAGTATTATGCATCTTGGTAGTACCATGATGCATAACATTGGCTACTATATGTGCTTCATCCAAAACTTCCTTTCTCAAACCATCAACGTCTAGTACATATAATCTCTTATTCAACCACAATGTATTATTTCTCAACTCAAACTCAAAATTCAGATTCTGTTTTAACTTCTCTACAATCTTCACTACTTCCAGGTCTTTGCTTTGAGCTATTATGATCTTTTAATGTAATATCGGTTTAAACTTCAATGTGGCTAAAAATGCTTCATTCTTTCCCAAAATTAGCTCAACATTCAGTGCTCTCAGTTGAACTAGATTTGGTAACCTCGATGCTTGAATTTGTGCTACACTACTATTAGATTTCTTGCTTAATGCATCATCTACAACATTATCTTTAACTGGATGATACTCTATGTTGCAATCATACTGCTTAAGCAACTCAATCCACCTCTTTTGTCTCATATCAAGTTTCTTTTGTCTCAACAAATATCTTAAACTTTGAAGATCTATAAAAATCTGAAACATTTTGCCATATAAATAATATCTCCAAATTTTTAAAGCAAACACTACTGCAACAAGCTCTAAATCATGAACTGGATAATTGAAAACACTGCTGCAATAAGCTCTAAATCATGAACTGGATAATTGAACTTATGAGGCCTTAACTGTTTTGAAGCGTAACCAATCACACTACCATACTGCATCAAAACATACGCTAACCCTTGGTGTGAAGCATCATTGTATACAACATATCCTCCAGATCTAGATGGAATAGGCAATACCGGTGCTATAGTTAATCAATGTTTTAAATTATCAAAGCTTCTTTGACATTCATTAGTCCATCGAAAAGGTACGTTCTTCCTCATAAGCTTTGTTAAAGGGGTTGAGATTAATGAGAGCTCCTTAACAAACCTCCTGTAATAACCTGCTAGCCCAAGAAAACTCTGAATATTTGACACATTTCTAGGTGCTTCCTGTTTCATCATGACCTTAACTTTCTTTGGGTCTACCTGTATACCCCATCCAAACACTATATGACTTAAGAACACCATCTGATTAAGACAGAATTCACACTTATTGAACTTGGCGTACAATTGCTTTTCTCATTATATGTAAAATTAACCTCAAATACTTAGAATGTTACTCTCTACTTCGCAAATACATCAAGATATCATCTATGAATACAATAACAAAGTGATCTAAGTAAGGTCAGAATACTTTATTCATCAATTCCATAAAAGCAGCTTGAGCATTCGTCAATTCAAAAGGCATCACCAAAAAATTGAAGTGTCTATATCTGGTTCTGAATGCACTATTTGATACATCAGCTTCTGCTATTTTCAATTGATAATACCCTAATCTCAAATCCAGTTTAGTAAACACCTAAGCTCCTTGAAACTGATCGAGTAAATCATCTATTCTTAGTAGGGGATATTTATTCTTCACTGTTACCCGATTTAATTGCTTATAATCAATGCACAATCTCAAAGTCCCATCTTTCTTCTTCACAAACAAAATTGGAGCTCCACGAGGTGACACACTAGGTGTGATAAAACCTTTATCTAACAGCTTCTGCAACTGAAGTTCTTTAAGTTCCACAGGTGTCATCCTATAAGGAGGAATAACTATAGGAATAGTACCTGAGACAATGTCAATAGTGAACTCAGTTTTCCTATCTGCTAGTAATCCTGGTAATTCAGAGGGAAAAACATCTAGAAAATTCCTAACATTAGGAATATTCTGTAATGTCTGCTCAACTTGGGTATTAGTCACGTAGGCTAAATAGGCCTTACATCCACTTCAAATCAGTCTAAAAGCACTCATTGATGAAATCAATCTGGCTAGCACTACTTGACTAACACCTTGAAATATCACTCTTGGTTGAGTAGGAGATTCAAGAATAACTTCCTTAGAGTAACAATTCATCACAGCCCTATGAAAAGTAAGCCAATCCATACCTAAATTAAGGTTTGTCTCTTTCAACTGTAGTACTATCAAATCATCTTTCAACTCAACCTGGTCTACCTAAATAATACTCCTCTACATACTTGTCCAATCACTGTATTACTACCTACTGGAGCTCTCACCTTTAAGTCAAATTTCAACATCTCTCTCTCACAATGCAATTGAGATGCAAGATGTGGGGTAATAAATGAATGTGTAAATCCAGGATCTAACAATGTAAATGCCTCAAAATTAAAGACATATAACACACCTGCAACAACATCTGGAATTCTGTACCTCCTATCTTGTAATAGCAAAGATCTTGACCTAGGACTGTGGTTGGTTACTCCGTACCTTATTCTTAACATTAAGACTTATTGAATTAGCTTTACCCCTACCTCTGGCTATCTGTCTTGCTCCACTGGCTCTGCTTTGTTGGACAGTCATCTCCGTCACTAATCCTCCTCTCACTTCAGACTGTGCTCCTAAAGTTACTAGACATTCTCTAATCTGATGCTCTAAGGAGCCACAGCGTAAACAAGCTCTCAATACCTTCCAACATATACCACCATGTCTTCTTCCACAGTATTCACAACTGGGAATCTGTTGTGTTTGTCAACCATAAGTTTGTCCTCTAGATGCCTGACCTCTACCACCATTAGAATGAATAAAACCGCCTCATGTCTAAACCCTAACTGCCTCGATCTTGGCTATGATCGTGATGATTTATTTGAATGTTTACTAGATTTCTTGCCAGAGTTAGCTTGAAACTCACCATGCCTCTTAATCCTAAACTCCTATCTATACTTTTCTTGTTCATCTTTCAGTAACTGTTCAATTCGAATCGAAGTAGCTCGCAGCTTAGTAAAACTATTTAGATTTGTAATAGCCAACCTTGTCTTGATCTCCATATTCAATCTATCCTCAAACCGCCTAAACTTATCTTCCTTAGTCGGGATCAGAGTAGTAGCATACCCCAATAGTTTATTGAACCATACCTCATACTCAGCTACCGTGAGATTTCCTTATTTTTGATCGAAGAATTCTTTCATCTTCTTGTCCAAATAGATTTTTGACATGTAATTATCTTTAAAGACCTTCAGGAAGTCCCCCTATATCAGTCTGCAAGGTTAGGTGGAACTACCTGGAACTGTCTTCCACCACTGATAGGCCGGACCTCAAAGTAAAGAGACTGTGTAGTTAAACCTCTCATCAGGCTCACAATCTATTTGATCAAATACTCTCTCTGTTCTCTCTAGCCAACCCTTTGCCTCGGTAGGGTCTGTACTTCCATAGAAGTCTATAACCCCCTGCTTCCTAAGTTTACCATACCTCCTTTCTCTCGTCTTAGAAACTCTCTGAGCCATTTGTTTAAATTGGGGTGTAGGAGACTCTCTATTGGCTCCTATTGACTTAAGATCAGCTGATTCTGTGACACGATCTCCTGTAGCAGATGACCTATAACAAACAATAATGATCACTATATGGGTCTCTTTCTATATGCTATGTTGAAATGCTTTTATATGTCCCTAAGGATGGCAAACCATGCTCTGATACCAAAAATGTAACATGCCACTCCCATGGAGCATAAGCCTGAACATACCAGAGGATATTCGAGAACATACTCTATGAAAATGGTACATTAGGACAATCAAACTAACTCATTAAAGTCATCAAACATATCATATACTTCAAACATATCATAAGCATTCTAAATGTTCATTTCTTCCTATTTCATTTATAAAAATAAAATTCACATGTGTCATTACAATTCAGAATCCATATAAACATTACACAACATTTTTTTTAAGTTCAATCTCAACACCAAATATATAACATGAAACGGGATGTTAATACACAAGATTCTAACTAGTCTCCTTAAATTCAGCTGATTAGACCTTTGAGCCATTCTTGTCCCCAAAATGCAAGTACTAGACTTCTACTATATCACCTTAGTAGCTAGAACTCCCTTGAACCTAAAAAACAATGTTGCAATTTTGATGAGTTTGCGAACTCAGTGAGTGAGCAATCATCGATGTATTCACTTAAGTAAGATCACAAAAAAGTATATCAAAGTTTATCATACTTCCACAAGCATATCATGTAAGCTAGCATTGCATATCATAACACATCCTCCATTAACTTCAACTAGAATTCACTATTTCATTTCAATTCAATCATTTGATACATGTAAGGATGTATATGCAAATGCACATGTGTTTCCATTCTCATTCTGTTTTGTTGTGACTAAGTGGCTATCAACCCAATTTACTGTCTCGTATCTGTTGTGGATACAGAAATCATTTCTAGCCCATATCCATTGTGGATATTGTGTCTATGTTATCTGAGCCTAAGACTCTTTTTCATAATCCTGAGGTTAAAGCTCTTTTCTCCCCATCAATTACTCTGGTTACAACTCCTATATTTGATCATACATTTCAATATGATGAGATGTATCATTTCATATGCTATGTTTTCATTTCCTTTCATTTCTGTGTACTCATGCCATATATATCAAACTCCTCAGGTCTAAGTCCGGCATTTATCAATTAGTTGTACACACTTTCCATATTAAACATACAATTCATACAAAAACACATATAAATGAGTTTACACATCTAAGTTAACTCACAATACGCTCTAGAAAAGTTATTGCATCAATATTCCAACAATGTCTAGATGTTGATAACCACCTTGCGTGTCTAGCGTCATGTAATACCCACATAGTTCGCAAATCACTAATTTATTTAATCATATGAATATACAATCATGCACATGTATATGTGTCATGTTTCAATGCATGCTCAATTGACTTTTCAAGTATGTATTCTTATACAAATATCTTGACCATTCAAACATTATAGCTTGTATACAACTAGTTTGCAATCACGTTTATAACTTAAGTAAGCTTGATTTACTCCAAATTCATCAATCATACATTCACCAAACATTTCTAGCAATATATATTTATACAATTACCTAATTCTCATTCATAATTACCTCATATTCTTCAATGCTCATTCATTCATGCCTAATACACATTACTCATATCCTTAAGATCATGTTTGCATTCATATGAACACCTTTATTCCTTTCTCACATCATAATTTCCAGATTTGGATATATTGACATCAAAACAGTACATTCTTTAAGTTATGACATCAATTAACAACCTAAACTTATCAAGCTCTTAACCAATTAATCAAGCAATAATCTAGGTTCATTCTAAGCCTTAATCAAGTCCAATTACACTAATTTAGAGTTACTTTTCCTTATCTAGTTCAATATGTACACAAGGTTGAAATTAATATTCTAGAACTAGGCCTACGATAGTGATAGAAGCTCATGCAACAGGCTATGATTGTGCACTGTCTTTCTTCCTTCAATTCTGCACGAATTTCACATACTCAAAGACATCACTACCACTTGAATTTTTCCAGTGTCCCTTAAAGCTACTTCATTTCATGCTAGTCTAGCTTCCATATTGGTTACATTAAATCTCTCAAAAATCTACTCATTTGTTTCATTACCATTTACTTTATACCATCATACATGCAGTCCTAACTTTTCCAAATTTGAAAACATGCCAATAACACCTATATTTAGCATGAATTCATCATCAATTA
This sequence comes from Erythroxylum dillonii, assembly GCA_032467995.1. NCBI lineage: Eukaryota > Viridiplantae > Streptophyta > Magnoliopsida > Malpighiales > Erythroxylaceae > Erythroxylum > Erythroxylum dillonii. The sequence continues at coordinate 388,718 of JANKYE010000008.1, read as the reverse complement.
TACTTCAAATCCTAACTTAAATCATCCATATAACATCCCATAAACTACTATTGTCATGCATCCAAAAATAGAACAGAAGGTTCCCCTTTCATTCATCATTTTCCAGCACAATTTCAACACCGAAACCACATTCAATATATCCCTAATCGGTCATCGCAATTTTTGCTAACACATGCCATAATAGATCAGTGCTTCACTTACTTATTCAGCTCAAATGCCACCTTAATGTATCAAGCTTTCTTTCCTCACATGCATGTAAGATCATCTTAGGAACGATGAGGGAGTAGGATGAGTTTCAGAAGAGACAAAAAGAAGACAGCAAAATATAGTTATCTTTCAGAAGAAATTGAAAAAGGTTTTGAGGTGGCAATGGATAGAATTTAGAGCCAAAAATCAAGATGTGAGGGAGGAGTGAGTTTCGGCAATGAGAGGGAGAAAAAGGAGAGTTACAACATAATAAAATAAAGATGAGTATGGAAATGTCTATGTCGTATGGTGTAGGTGTAAGATAAGTTTAAGGAAACTTGTCAAATGTCTAAGCTAGCTATTTGTCCACTCTTTAGGCTGTCAAATGTCACTTAGTTCTTCTACCATTTGTCGCTTAATTCTGTAAGCCATTTGTCACTCAAGTCTACTGTCATATGTCACTCATTTTATAGGCATAGTTATCCTAAATTTTCACATGTCAACTTGTCTTGCCACTTGAAATTTTTCCTAGTCTATATGTACATTTTAATCCATCAATCTTCTAATTGTGTCAAATAAAATCCAAATTCCTAATTATAATCCATAAATTCTTTTTATTGGTAAATCAAAATACAAAAAATTAGAAATGCACAATCATATGATAATCATTTTGAAAGTTTCATACCCTGGAACATGTCAATGAAGTGCAAGTTTTCTAAATCAAAATTCATGTTTGTATGCTTATATTATGTATGTGAATGAAATCATAAAATCATATCCTAAATGCACCAAATTCATTCTAATATTATGTAATTCCTGTGACTAAATAATCCAACACTCTAAATTTTAGTAGTTTTGGAAATTGACTATTACATTTAAAGCTTCTTTGAGGAAAGCCTACTAACTATTTGATGAAAGTTCTGTGAGAGTATTTAACTTCTGGAAGAACAACCTTCATTCTATTTTCAACATTTAGTCGGTTCTCTTCTCCTATCTTCCTCCTCTCTCTCTCTTTCTCAATATTCTCCAGGTTTGCTTCTTCTTCTCTTATCTTTTCCACAAGTTTATTATTATGTATGTAACTTAAGCTCTTGTATTACATGTTTAATGTACAAAAGCTTTTCCTGAGTATTCACGATCATATCAAGTATATCTTCAATAAGAGAATTAGTTCAAATCTAACATTGGACTTGAGCTATGTTTTTTTTTATCATAATAAATAACAAGTTGCTGAGGAGAAGGTTGTTTTTAATGTCGCTAAAAAGGGATGACAGGTTGTTTTTACTGTCGCTAAAAAGGGATGACCTTTTCTTTTTGTTGCTAGGATTTGTATGGTAAAGTTCCATTTAATTTTTGATCAGTTCATTCCACCACTAAGAATTTATGAGATTTGATTACCAAAATAATTTAATTAAACATAATGAATTTTATGCTAAATTGACTTTTCATAATAAAACTGTTAATATTAATTTATCACAAAATGTTGGTGAGGATACTAGTTTCCAATGGCAGAAATGAGCTTTGCTAGGAGGAATGTGGCAAAATCCTCTTTGATGAAGAAAAAAATCAATAAACAACTAATCTCCTTATCAAAGTCTAATCACCGCTTGCCTTCAATGGTCGATCTTCTTCTTCAAGGTTCTTAATATCATTTGAATTGCCTCTTTTCCTTAATTATCTATATCTCATTTTCTATTAGGAAGCTATGAGATGAAGTTTTGATTGTATATAATATATGTAGTATAAAGCTTCCTCAAATATTCAAGAGAACATACATGAAAATCGAGACGGTGGCAATGTCCCGATGGTCGATATAAGATTAGGGAAATTAATTTTTTTGGAATAGTCGTTGATTCCAATTACTATGGCTATTCAAACAGGTATGCATGTGTTCGAATTTGGGTTCGTTATACAGTTTAACTTAATTAGTTATTTATGTTCTATACTAATTATTTCTTGGGTGAATGTATAGGTGGTTCATCTAATTTAAATTACTTTTTATATCCAAATAATATTTATTTTCAAAATTTAAATTACTTACCATGTGTTTTTTAACAATATGTTTAGAACTTTGAAAATATTTTACAATTTTTAGATGCTTGATAGCTTGTCACTAATTACCAAATAATAAATTCCTAACTACCAAACTATGCAGTAAATAGCAAGCTAGGGTCAAACCACAGAGAGTTGGGATGCAAATGCTATTTCAAATGTTGAAAACAAAAGAAAACAAAACACCCTGAAATGAAGAAAACGAAACAATTGAGATGCAATGAATGTAAACAAAAAGACAAAGACAAAGCAAATTTAGAAAAGACTAATAACAATGGTAAAGAAGTGGGTTAGAGATATCTTTAGGATTCCAGGATGTTCATTGATCCTTGAATCTAAATAAAAGGTACTCTCATCATAGTGATAGTCTATGGACTCGATTAAGCTCTCAAACCCTTAATTTCTTTAAAATAGGAAAAACTAATAAGCTCTAGAAATGCCCCAATCTTTACTATAACCTAGAATAAGCTCTCTAAGTTCAATAGCGAAGATGCATTAGGTACTAAGAAACAACTAACTTAGGCCACCTACTCATAAGCTCGGAAGGTGTAACCGAAATGTATGGTATCCTAAATTAGTTGATTAAGTATCATGACAAATTCAACAAACATATTGCTACTTTTGGGAATTACTATGGACTATTACATATCACACGCTCAACCCTAGCCTTCAGATTAGAAAGTTACTTAAAGGGTGATCAAGCCTATAAGCAATTCCTAATTCATGACATTTATCTTAAATCTCAAACCAACCTAGACCTACAAGCACCAATTCAAGACAAGTTTAACTCCATTATAATAATTTCCATCCTATGATCCTTATAATATCTCCAAACCCCTAAGTAGTCTAGCCACACATATTCATATTAAGCAAAATAGACATTAAATAAACAAAATTCATATTTAATTAAATAAAACTAAGGATGGAAATTATAAACAAAGTAATAAAAACCAAAATTCAACACTAACTTAATAGAAACCAAAACTTTTTATGATAACAAATAACTAATTATAACCCAAATTACAAAATCTAAACTTATTGCATCAAAATAAAAAATCCAACATACATAACTTGCACAAAAACCATACAAATGAAGAATATGAAAAATCATACAAATGTCAATTATAATAACTCTTAGGACTACTAAGCATAGTTACTATTAAAAAATTATCTTTTTAACATTATTTTTTTTTAAGAATACTATCACATACAAAAATTCATCAACATTTTCTTAAGAAATATATAAGATATAAAATTTTTAATATCCCTTTTTGGCGACCACTTCTCAATTCATTGCCAAAAGTACATCTTTTAGTGAGGATTGAGAGAATTGTCGCCAAAGGCTCAACGTCTTGCGATGAAATTTTAAGTCGCCACAAATGTGGCTCCTTTCGTGACGATTCACATAAATTGTCATAAAATATATTTATTTTGTGACCATTAAGTAAAATGTCACAAAAAGTTGGACATTTGGCAACGAATTAGAAATCAGCGTAAGAAAAGGTGTAGCTAAAAGTTTTTTCTTATGTAGTGTAGAGTGAAATCTTTTATGGTATTTCATCGAGCATCATATAATCAGGGGGATGTTAGCATAGGTAGAAATATAGGCTAATTAACTTAGGGTCCGTTTGGTTGAGCTTTTGTCAATAGAGCTTTTGTTAGTAGAGCTTTTGCAAGTAGAGCTTTTTTTAGAAGAG
>JANKYE010000008.1:341737-361352 GCA_032467995.1 Erythroxylum dillonii | reverse complement strand
TATATTGCTTGCAGTTAATTATATTTCTAAATGGGTGGAAGCCAAAGCCACAAGGACTAACGACGCAAAGGTTCGGGATACCGAAAGCCTTCGTTAGTGACAGAAGGACCCACTTCTATAACAGGATGATAGAAGCAATGTTCAAAAAATATCAAATCAAGCACAAATTTTTTACTATTTACCATCCCTAAACCAACGGGTAAGCAGAAGTCTCAAATCGAGAAATCAAGTTAATCCTGGAGAAAACTGTGCAACCCAATAGGAAGGATTAGAGTGTAAGACTAGAAGATGCACTATGGGCCTACAGGATGGCTTACAAAATACCAATTAGGATGTCACTATATAGGCTAATGTTTGGGAAGTCATGTCATTTTCTGGTGAAATTACAACATAAGGTATATTGGGTTAGCAGAAGAGGCAACATGAACTTGGATGATGCGGGAGTACATAGGAAATTGTAGCTTCCAGAGTTGGAAGGGATGAGGAATGAGTCATATCAAACAAGTAGTGATATGTAAGGAGAGGAAGAAAGCTTTTCATGATAAGATGATTTTGAGCAAAAGCTTCTCGGTAGGTCAGAAAGTGTTACTAAATCATTCCAATCTCAAACTCTTTACAGGTAAATTGAGTTCCCATTAGGTTGGTCCGTTTGTTATCACTCATGTCTTTCCTTTTGGTGCAGTGGAGATACAGAGCCTCAATACTGTTAAGACATTCAGAGTGAATGGTGATTGCTTGAAGCCGAATTATAAAGGATTCTAAATAGAGGATTTTGAGGTGTTGATACTGGAGGATGTGAATGGTATCATTTGATGCGCGCAACTGAAGGTTGAGCCAATGACGTTAAACAAAGACGTTGCTTAGGAGGCAACCCAAAGAGAGTTAATTTCTGTGTTTTACATTTTCGCATTTGCTATTTTTGTTAACTGCTCCATTGCGTAATTACAAGGTAAGGAATATAAACTCATGCTACTCTAGAACAAAATTAAAATAAATAGCCAATTACAAACTCATTCCAAACTCCCTCTTCTTATAAAAGAGGCAATCATCCTTTTTGTGATATAGACTTGCAGTATTTCCCTAATCCAATAACAAACCTTGTAAGCAAATTCATAACTATCCTTCTTAAAGTTTTGAATAATCTATTATTTCTTTCCCTACAATTGGAGTACATAGAACAAGTTATACAAAGAATTATATCTAAGTGTTCTCCCCTTCTCTTATTGTGAATCTTATTAGCCCATTAGAGTACATCTTGCCTCTCCTTGTAAGGGCAATATAACTCCATCATGAACTACATCCTGCTTTAAATAACTTTGGTATAAACACATTGAAAAAATAGAGGACTGATGGATTTGTAGCTAAGATTGCATAGTATACAAAGTTGATCGTTAACACTGTAAATCATGTCTTTAGTCTATAGTATATGCCTTAAAGCTAAGCAAATGACAAAAGATGCTTTAGGCATCTAAGTCCCTTTCCACACAATATTAAACAATTCAATTATAGGTTGTTATTGCCTGATAGTAATAAAACAAGATCGATTAATAAATTCCTTACCTCCATTTGGCAACTAATGTAGGTTATCACATCTTGAAGAATTGGGAGAGTAGTGAAGGAGGTAGGATGTGATCCTCTTACTACCCCTGAAGCCTATATCCCAACTATCCTACTAAACTACATCCTTAACTCGAGTTTGGATAAGAATTCTAGCATTCTGAGTTGAGATGACCTCCCTCAAGATTAGAGGGCTTTAAGTAACCCAATTTTCAAAACCAAAACTAGGAAGTTTGGCCATCTCCTATGTGAACTTTTATGAGGGGGTAAACAATCTGTTTCTTCCTCAGCATTTGAATGAAATACCAAGAGAACTTTCTCTTTTACTCAATCTACCAAAAACTAGAGGACTTGCGATATAATTCATTTATCCTCTTTGACCATAAAGACTCTTTATCAATAAACAATCTTTAAATTAATTTATCCGTAAGCATAGTTTGACTCAACTGCATAGAAATGAGTCCCAAACCACCTTCCTACTTACTCCAACATAGTTGATCTTATTTTATTTTAGCACCTTTGGAGTTAATAACCTCCCAATCCATAACAAATTATTAATGCATTTTTCTAGATCCTTGTTGATCTTTTTGGGAAGGAATAAGTATCAACTCCAATGTTTATGAATACGCCTCAAAACTAAAGAGATAAGAAGAAGTCTCTTTGCTTAAGACAAAGACTTGTTCTGCCAAGCATTGATTATATTTGATACCTTTTCAAAAGTGGAAGACAATCTTGGTACCTTAGCTTATTGATGGATGAGAGATCTTTTTGTTTGTGTTGTTTTTTGCATACAGTGAATATGACTGTGAAGGATATATAGGTTAGAAATTATCAAAGAAAGGATAGAAACAATCTAGGATAACATAATGTAGTGAAGTGCAACATGTAAATTTGTTAAGAATTTTAAAGAAATTGCATGATAATAGTGCATTCCCTACATAAGAAGTTATGCTTACATTATCCAAAAATGTGTAATTTGAAATTCAAAATGCTTGAGTTTACAAGTAAGTAAGCTAACATGTTTATTAGGTTAAAACAACAGTATTCTCAGTGGAATTTTTTGTTGATAGATGAGAAATGGGAGCTAGAAAATGAAATTTGTAAGAAGTTAAAGATGTTTACCATTGGTGCTAAGTTGTTCCTTGATACAAAATATCCAACTTTTTATATTTGTTTTGATAATAAGTGTGAGATAAAGTTAACATTATTTCACTGAGTCATTTCTTCTAATAAAGTATTTCAAATAATGGTAGATAATATGATGAGAAAATTTAATATTTTTGGAATGGGATTAGTTATAACATGAAAATGACAACCATTGTGGATATAAGGTACAAGCTTATTGTAATCAAATATTATTTTTGACCATTGTATAATGATCAAGTTTCAACACATGTTGATATCATTATAAACTTTTGATATGATTTGTTTAATGATTACCAATCAAGAATACTTAAAGAGTTGCATCACAATAGTTTTGTTTCAACTTCAGCTTTTATTGCTAGATCACAATCAAGAAATAAAGGTATAAATTTGAGTTTTGATTTAAAGAAACTCATAAAGTTGATAAAAAGAAAAGGATAGGATTTTATATAGTAGAACAAAGTTGGACAATTATTTCAAAGTAGATACTTTCTCAATATCTGATGATTATTTTTATATATTAATTTCGTGGCAGTTGAATGGAGTTTAATATCCAATTATTCAAACAAATATTAGCCATCCTAGTATGTAAAAATTGCATCTAAATTTGTTTTTAGTACTAGTGACAGAATAGTGAGTCCTCATTGTAGTCAACTTCATCAAAAAAATTGTAAATTTAAATTTTTATCTAGATACGAGCGTGAACTATAACACACTTCTTTTTTAGAGCATGTTTATTTTTATCAATCGACCTTTTCAGACCGATGTCAAAAGTTTGAACGTGCTCAATCTCAATCAGGCATCGAGTAGCTCTTATAGCTTAAGAGTGATTGTGGTAACATTGATAAGAGAAACAAAATGATCTTGGGAAAAAAAAGAAAATATTGAGTCAGATTATTGAGTTTTTGAATGAAGTCATGGGTTTTTATTTTATTAATAAAGTGAATCTCACATTGCTTATGTGTACAATTGTCATCTCAACAAAATTTAACAAAGAAAGATAAGATAAAATTTATTATAAAATACAGGGACTCTCTTATATTAAATTATTTAAGATTTTAATAAAATTTATGAAATTTCATGAAAAATTAATATCTTTTATTATTTAAAAATTCGTAATTTATATATATATACTCAAGCTATATAGTTAATTTAAGGCGGATAAGTCTGATTGAAGTTAGAGAATGAGAACCAGACAACAGAAGAAACTAAGATACTTTGAAAACTGGCCGTATGACATTGCCACAAAATTCTTCCTCAAGATCTCACCATAAATTGTGATCCCTACCCATGTGAAAGAATTAAAATGAAAGCGATGGAGGCCATCTTACATGTGCATTCACATGATATCTCTCTTACATACACCAAACAACCAACAAGAAGAACAGTGAGAGTCCCAGAAGAAATATCTAAAGCTATATACTCATCATCATCATCTCTCATACACTCCTTTTTGTCGTCACGGACAGGCAAAGACAGTACTGCAAGAGACCTTTCTGGTGTTGCTCTGCTTACGCCCGTGACTTGCTTTTGTTTTGTTTCTATTTCTTAAACCTCAGATAGATCTATCAAGCCGCCCATCCGGACCATTTAGGTTAGGCATTCGGTCGGATCACGTTAGTTCCTCCCGTGACTTATTGTATATGTCAGTGGCTAACTGATTCTTGTTTGCATTCTCAATGGATGCTAACAGGTTCAGTAATCTATATGGTTTATTGTTGACCGGAAAAGGTAATTATTCTGTATACTTGAACCTTATTTAAAGTTATATTATATGCTCAATTCTGTAACAATTACAATAGATTATGCTTTCAAGCACCGCATAATACCATAAAGAGCATTAGCTGATGTGAAATGCAGCACACAACTAAATTCATTGTTTAGTTATATAAATATATAGTTTCTGTTTTTCTAGAGCCACTTAACTTTCTTACAAATTGTTTACAAATTGTTCTCTCAATTTTGAGTTTAAATTTCAGCATTTGAAACTTTTTTTTAATCAAATCTTAAAAATATAATCGAGCGTTAAACTTTTTTTTTTTTTGTCAATTGGTATTAGAGTGGTTAACAATAAAGATCAAGAAATGATGTTTCACAATCTTTCATATAAAAATAATGGTGATATTGAGAATTCCGGAGTAACTAATGAATCTCATGATTCAATGTATCGAATGCTGCTTTGCTTTAGCATAGGTACAAATAGAAATTCGAATTGAAAAGCCCTGTAAGGTTTAGCTCATGAACAGCAAGTGGCAGACCAATTCTTGCATATAAACATAGATAATTGCTATACATAAAAAGATTCTGATAAAGAAAATGGATATTTTTGAAAAATAAATTATAAGAAATGTTGGATATTGAAGGAATCATGCAGGTGATAGAGATGCCAAAAAATTTTGGTCAAAAGAAAATTATTAGAAATTCTTAAATTATTAAAAATCATAAATTTTTTGAAAAATAAGAGATTTAGAAACAAAAAAGTTTAAAACTTCTAAGTTGGAGTTTTATACATCAAGATAGCAATGTAGCATAAATCTTACAGAAAAAGTATTAGTAAAAGCCTTAAAGGATGCAATCATACCATCATTAATGATCCCATCAAAACTACAAGAATAAATATGTTTGAGTGGGTGTAACAAGATGATGGGTGACCTCTTGATGAGTCCTCATGTTACACTCTTTACCTTCATTTGAAGTGCTATTATTTGATTCTTGAGAGAGAAGCTCTAGTACCTATATAGTACACAGTTTCCTAACTCATCTTCTTCCCAAACCATTCTAGTTTTCTTCATTGAAGCTTTAAAGACCCTTATTTCTTTGTCCAACTAATTGAAGACATTGATCTTTCACCATTTTTAACTTCTCAACATAAGGCTATAACTACCATTTAAACACAACTTGCTCCAACAACTATCCACTGGATAACGTGCCATCAACTAAGCATAACCTTCTTCTCTTCCTCATAAGCTCCTTCAGTATAAAGAATTTGCACCAATCAAACAAGCCTCCTTTTCTGAATACCAAATCTATTTAAACATACTTTACCTTAGTAGGGGTTATTAACCACTAAACATTAATTATTGTATAACGTTAGACCTAATACTACTTACGGTTGCAGACTTTTCTTCTTTACTAAAGTCTCTAGATAGTGCAAGAGTTGAAGAACCCACTAACCCCTCCTTTGAAGCTACTAATACTAGTTATCCATCTGCCAAAGATTCCTTAGGATCATCCCATAAAAAGCCAATAGGCAATAACCAATCTAAGAGAACCTAGAAACATATGTTGGATAATTCATGCCCTCACTTCAACTTTACTTCTATTGACCAAAATTGAACGATGGTAAGACCATAGTAGCATTAGATGTAGACACTCTCAGGGAAGGTACAAGGAAATGGGAGGTGAATCTTCTTGGATTCTTTATGGATAAAAGGCCATCCTTCCAATCTATGAGCACTTGGGCTATAAAATAATTAAAAAGTTATGGTATATATGAGGTATTTTAGAACGATCACAATGTTTTTATTTAGATTTAGTTCCAATTCATTAGCTAATAAAATCCTAAAAGCCAGTCCTTGATTCTTCCATTCTAAACCTTTCCTTCTATAAATATAGACACTTAAGATTGAAATTGGAAGACATTAGGTAAAAGTTGATTCCTATTTGGGCTAATATCTAAGACATACCATTGGAATATTAGACCCTCAAAAGCTTAAGTCATCTGGGTAGCTACATTTGTAGACCTCTATGCCTATATGAACATACAACTACCTTGAAAAGGTTTAAAAATGTTAGGATTCGCATCATAGTCGATGTTGTAACAAGCTACCTATTGTTGTTCCTATCTTGATAATGGATGAGGTAGGTTGCTTATTTAAAGACCATGTTTTGGTCACCAATAATTGAAAATCTAAAACTTCTAAACCTAAGCATAAATGGTGACCAACTGGAAGAAGACTAGGGAAAGAGCAAGCAAAAGGAATACACCTAAATGAACTTGGAAACAAGGTTGCTCTAGTTAAGGGGAAGTTCAAGAAAAGGGGGATATTGTAGTTACTAAATCTGTTTTTGGGATAAACATTGGAAATATTGGAACTGTCATTACAGAGCTAGCTCCAACATAGTAAACTCCAGCTCACTCTGTGAATTTCACTACTCATAACAATAACCAAATGTAAATGGAAGGAGAAATACCTACTATGACTCCACTAACAAGAACAACAATCAAACACAAATGGAAGGGGACATACAACTTCCCCTTTACAGTGGAATAATCAGCTTAATAAGGAACCATAAGAAAAACATCTATAGACAAAAAGAATCAGAAAAGATGGAACACATTTTCAAAGAGCTACTATACAAAGTACAAAAAATAAGAAAAAAAATTGATACAATCTCTCCCTTAACCCCTGATGTCTATCTTATGCTAGCATACAAGAGGGCTCAATAGCCAAATTAAGCAACAAATGGTTGCAAACTAAGGGAAACTAAACCTATTTTTCTAGGCCTCTTACAAACTAGAATAAAGGATTAGAATTCCAATAAACCATGTTTCTTTTTTTAAAGAGGGATTGGATTCCATCACTAACTTAATATTTCACTATAATGGTAAGATTTTGGTTGCATATGACTCCAGGGAGATGTAGATTAAGCCAATTCTCGTGGACTAACAATTGATACATGTCAAATTAAAGATGAAGAACCATCAAGTGAGCTACCAAGTCACATTTGTATATGTTTTTAACCATAGATTCCAGAGGAACTCCCTTTGAATCACTCTAAGTAGATTAGGAAATAATATTCGAACCCCATATATGGTAATTAAAGACTTCAACTATATTCTAAACTCCTATTAAATGGAAAGGGGAATAATAGTCTTGAAAATTCCCATAGATAAGCTGAGGAAATGTGTGGATTACTTTCAAATTTCAGATTTTAGGAGTGAGGAAATAAAGTTTACATACATAAATAAGTAGGAAGTGAAGTGGCTAATCTCGATAATACTAGACAAGGCTATGGTTAATAAGCCTTAGATGCAAAATTTTTCATATTGCAAAGCAATATATAGTAATCACAATTTACTTGATCATACATTAATCATGGTTCAGAACATCCAAAATTAACTAAAAAGAAGATGCCCTTCAGATTTAACAACAACTTGATAGGAATTGAGGGATTAGATTATGCTATCAATAAATGGCTAAAAGCCAACATTTTTGGCACCAAAATGTTATCTTATGTAAGAAAGCAATATATAATAATAACATTCAATTTGATCATATACCAATCATGGTTTAGAATATCCTTAATCAAGTAAAAAGAAGATGCCCTTCAGATTTAACAATTACTGTCTATGCTGAAGGAGTGTAACATGATGTATGTCTCCTTAATTCCTAAGGTTAGTTCTCCTAATACTATCAAAGATTATCACCCTATGTCCTGTTGTAATGTTGTATACAAGATCATTGCAATTAACCTAAACAATAAGCTAAAGTTAGTGGTTGAGCATATGGCAGATGATATACATAATGCATTTATTAAGGGTAGATCAATACGAGGCAAAGTACAATTAGTGAAGGAATTCCTCTGAGGGTATAATAGCAAGAAAATAAGTAAGAACTATATATTCAAATTATAGTTCTAAAAAAGCTTTGATACACTAGATTGGAGCTTTCTACTAAATGCTTTAAAGGCCTTTACAATCCCAAGTGTTTTCATTAAATGGATTGTCGATGCATTACCACTGCATCTTATTATATTCTGATTAATTGTAGGTCAAGAAGAATAATCAAAGGAGCTATAGGACACTTTACCCCCTACTTATTCACCCTAGTAATAAAGGTTCTTATCTGGTTGATCAACATCTCCGCAAGGATTGGAAAATTTAGATACTATATTAAATGCAAGGCTAAAAAAGTTGACCATCTAACATTTGTGGATGACCTGCTACAATTTTCAAGAGCTAATAAGAACTCAACTTTTATTGTAATGAAGACACTTAAAATAGGAAGATGTCATCTGATAGTGTGTCATAACACTACACAAAATAAACTAGACGTACTACTATAGAAGTGGTAAGTCTAGGTCGATCCCACAGAGAGTATATGTAAAGTTTATGAAATGAAAATAATTAATGATTAGGTTTTGGTGGTTTTTTTGTTTAATAAGAAAACAAAATAAACTAAACTAATGAAAACAAATTAAAGAAAACATGCGAAAAATGATGAAAGTGGTGAATTCGTTAGGAGTCCAGTTCTTTGGTTCAATCTCGACAAGCACTATAATTAAACATATTTCGTTGATTTGTTGTTCTTTTACCTCTCCTTGAACTATTGGTCGTAGATTAACAATAAGCTCTGTTAATCCCAATTTTTCCTTAAGTCATAGTTAATTAAGAAGAGCTCGTTAATTAACCTTAACTATCAGATAACTTAGGAGATGCTTGATAAGTTTAATCAGACATCCGCCTTATGAGTGAAAAAAACAAACCAATCTAAGACATAATCACCTAAGCTCAGATTATTTAACCTAGGTTATGTTATCCCTAATGATTACGAACCATTAGTCCCTACAAATGAATCTAAAAAATAATGATTATGTATCGTATATGATTCTAACAATGGGTTCTTACATAAAAATAATCAAATAAAGCATTCAATCATTCTTACACAAGATCCAAACATTAAACATATAATAACATAATCAATCCATAAGAGAAAGAACAACAAGGAAAGATATGCTTAACTGGGTCATCGATGTCGATTGCACCTCTTAACCGGTGTCAAGACATCTATCCCTTCCATGGGTCTCTCTGTAGCACCCCACTCCCGCGTAACCCGAACCCAACATCGATGGTGATATCCGAGTCCGTGCCCCGTGAGGGTGGCATGCTAAACACTCAATCTGTAGCACCTCACTCCCGCGATGACCCGAACCCGACATCGATAGTGATACCCGAATTCGTGTCCCGCGAGGGTGATGTGATAAACACTCAATCGCTCTGAAAACAGTATATATATTTTTAACACAAACATAATATGCGGAAGTCAATAATTAAATAGGGCATAAGCCCTTTCCAAACATATAATACAATTGCAAAAATTCCCATATTAAATCATAACTCTTCTATCGATAATCACAACTCATACCAATTTTATTTCTTCCATATCACTACCAATTTTATTTCTAAATCTTTCCTTATCACAACTCATACCAAGATCACTCTTTCTACTTTATCAATTATACCCAGTAATTGTCAATGAATGCATGTCCTAATTTTTATACGAAAACTTTCCATGTCTATATACATATATGCTAACATGATGCATGAACAAGAAAATTCATTATCTTAGTTTCTCTTTAAGCTCGCTTGTACTGAAGTTTCGGGTCTTAACCCTTAATATGGGGACGAGATGTTACATTTCTCCCCCCCTTAATAAATTTCGTCCTCAAAATTCTCATCTAATTGATCAATACGGTTGAGGGGATAATTCCTCATATGCTTCTTCATTTCCCATATATTTCATCACTCGAATACACTCTCCCAAATGACCACAGCTGATATCTCAATAGGTCCATTATTCACGGATTTTGCTATCACACTATCTTGACTATTTCATTGAATACTCCCAAATCTTTTAACCTATTCACATAGCACATAGTATGAATCTCAGACCTTTTGCACCAATAATACTAACTCATAAAATTATCATACAAACCAATTCATATGGCTTAACTTATACTTTTCTCCAAATCTGAGCACACTTGCCAAAAATTCCCATATTAAATCATAACTCTTCTATCGATAATCACACAACCATTTTAAATCCAAGTGCAACCTTTCAAGGTCATATCAACTTGGTTTATAAACTTTCCTCTTATTATTTCTACTTATATCCTTATTTTTCCTCACACAATCCAAGACAGTGTATTCACCTTTATATCACATTCGAAGACATATCACCAAAACATAATATCAATTTCATATTCAAGAATACATCCACCCATACAATTATACTGAATCGTTCTCTGTTATAACCATCCATATACTATTTCTTTTTCTTATATATATATATATACTCAACCAATCCAGAATTTTCGATGCATAGTCATTATGAATTTCCGGTCTCAATCTTCCCCTAATATCCCCTTATATTGAATTACAAACTCTTAGCACAATACTCGTATAACCATTTTGGTTCCAATTTCATGCTTTTATGATCATAAAAATTTTATGATTTCATTTCATTCTACCTGTACACTTTAGTCTCCTCATTTCTACTCATCTCCTTTTCTTTCTTTTTTTTCTTGATCAATCCATAACAATATACCTACTCACACTTATGTCACCCTCACCCCTTTGGGGTGAACCTTTGTCCAACATACAAAATCAGATACTATTTCTCATTTCCAAAATGTCCATAAACCTTTATTTTCGCAGATTCTATCAAATCATCAAAGCATTTAACCGCTCAAGCTCTTAAGGAAATGTTCATACATGTGACTCATACTGGGGATCAGTTGGCACAATCTGCTATGACATGGCTAATATGTATATGCATATAACTTGACACATATTTTAGAATGCCTATATAAGATTGTACTTCTGGGCTCTAGTACCACATAAATGTAGCCATATGTTTCTAATTTAATCCAAATCAAGAATCGTCTTGTTTGGACAACTAGAGGAGAAGTTATGGCCAACAGACCGAAGCATACTTAGTGAACATTTTTCAAATCACTACCAATTTTATTTCTAAGTCTTTCCTTATCACAACACATACCAAGATCACTCTTTCTTCTCCTCATTTTCAATAAAATCACATTTAATATCAATTATACCCGGTAATTGTCAATAAATGCATGTCCTACTTTTTATGCGAAAACTTTCCATATCTATATACATATATGCTAACATAATGCATGAACGAGAAAATGCATTGTCTTTGTTTCTCTTTAAGCTCGCTTGTACTGAAATTTCGGGTCCTAACCCTTAATATGGGGACGGGATGTTACATCTCACAGTTGAGAGTTTGTCGCCCTCTTTATTATCTCCAGAGGCTCCCGAAGCTCTCCCAACTGAAAACACTCAAAACAATTCATACCCCCACGACCGTCATATAAACGATGCTTTTATATTAAAAAGTAGGGCTCAAGTGAGTTATAAGTTTCTCACAGGCGTGCATGATAGTGTCACACCCATGAGCCACCTTAGTTGAGGCTCACGGCCATGAGCCTTATATGCATGGCCATGACACCTTCTTTCATAGGCGTGAGATGTGTCTCATGACCATGACAAATCATGCATGGTTGTGAGCAACATGTTCTTATTCTTTGTGTTTTCATTTTTCTTGTCTCTTCTTGTCTTTACTTGCTCTAGTCTTCCTCATTCTTGTTATATGATGACAAGTTCATATGAATCTTCAGAAAATGGCTCAAATATAGTGCTTTCGACTCACTTTAACTCCTTTCCTTCCAAATTGTGCCTAAAATCACATATGAGTCAAAGTGAGTATCTTAAGCAATTCCATGTCATTAATCACTAAGTGTTATGGAATAATTATACAATCAATTAAGCACATATCAATTTCCCCCACACTTAACTTTTGGTCATCCTCGAGCAAAACATCAAAATTAAGCTCATAGACCCAAAACATTTACTCATTTCCCATATGTTCCAAGAATATATAGTTATAAGAAAAGATGATTCACTTTTAAAAATATAGCAAGAACTTAACATTCCAAGCTTTTACTCATGACCAATCAACAGTCAATACCTTTGAAAACTGAGTAATCTAATGGTAGACTTGGAATATGTGTTTAAATAAGATATGTTCATGGGTATACTCAACACCATTCATTACCAAGTAATATGCGTAAAGGTAAGGTGAGATGTATTTGGGTCAAGTAGAATGAAAGTCATCAAAGTTAATGAAACAAAAGTAAGACAATATACTATCAAGTGGAATTGATGAATGCAAAATTGTGTAAATCAGATATGATGAATGCAAAACCAATGCTTCACAACTCAAATTCAAGCTCTCATATATAAACCACATGAAGCATATACTAATCCGAAGGGATCACTCATAAAATTGATGACAATACATTGAAACCACATAAAGTGAACCTTCCAAGTCAACGTCTACCTCATATTCAACAAACTTAAATACCCCATTTATTACAACTTTAGGAGGATGCATTAATCATAAACAACTTTTCAACGCATATGCACTTCCTTCTTGATACATTTATTTAAACATTTTTTCTTTTGCTTTCTTTCTTCTTTTTCTTTTGTTTTCTTTTTCTATTCTTTCTCTCTTTTTCTTTGCTTTTTTTATATAAACATTGAAAGACACTACATCAACATGGGAATTTCAATGATAAGAAATAAAATAACATCCAAAAATTATAACCAACCCACACATATATATATCCCCCACACTTAGAATTTTGTATATCCACATATTCAACATTCAACAAATGTTCCACTAGCTTTAAAGGCTTGGTAGGACATTTGGTTAGGTTTAAAAGTATGTAATGTGGTTTATATATAAAAAAAGGCTAATAAAGCTCAAAGGGGGTTAACAAGGGAGAAATAGGGTAGGCTATTTGGCTAATGTAGTTTGGAAAAGCAAAGAATGCCTAATCATCTCTATGTTAATACATGTGATAAAAATGTGGTCTCGAATATAAATTCAAGGCAAAATCAAAATGTACCTGTCATGAAAGTCACACATTATCAAAAGACAATGAGATTGATATGGATGTGTTAGTCTAATAAGTCGCAAAATCTCACAGATTTTGTCTACCACTAGTTGCTACTCTTCTAAAGATAATGCGCATCGATCAATCACAAAAGTAAAAGTACATGTTCAAGTTGCCATAAAATTCTCTAGCCAATTCATTTTCTACTCACGATTGTATAGTCCTAGAAGCAATAGAAAATGAGAATTTGTTTGTTTTATTATTTCTCTCATTTTAATTGAAAACTTAAAACAAGGAAGAAACAAACCAACATAGAAACACAAATGTATATCTAACTTGTACGAAAAAGTAAAGAAAAAGAAATTTACTTCCCTTGGGTTGCGTCCCAAAAGTACCTTCGTTTAAGGTCGCTGGCTTGACTCCATGTTTTCTCCTTAAGTGAAAAAATTATAATCTTCTAATGGCACATGCAATTCCTCCATGTGAGGTTCTTCTAGATAGGGCCTTGTTTGATAATCTTTCCCATTCAACTTTTCTATCCTCAGAATCTTAATCTCTACTGAGTCCATGTACTCTGGAAAGATCTCGAATATCTCTTCACCTTTTTCTTCCTCGTTTAATTCCTCTAACCTGCTAGGTAAAAGTAAAGAGTCATTCTCAACAACAAAATGGAACTCAGTATTTACCTTCGAGCTAAAAGATATATTCATTTCAACTCCGAGCTCCTCCTCCACTTCTTCGTCTTCACAAACAATTCCTTCAGTGTTACACTCAAGATTCTCAAGCTCTTTTTCACTCTGTAAGGCCTCTGATCTAACGTCCCTTGGGTATACCTCAGGTTGAGATGCTTGCATTTCTTCGCCTTGTGATGCTAGGCGGTCGAGAGCTTCCATTAACTGACCTATCTGGCTTGCCAATTTTTGGATCCTAGAACTTGTTTCTTGCTGGAATTACATCTCTTCCTGTTGTAATTGCAAAGTATTAGCAATACAAACATTATCTAATTCCTCCAGAGAAGTACTTGAGTTTTGTTGGTTTTCCAAATATTAGACATTAGACCCTGTATCTTGCAAAAATTGCCCTACATCCTGCTAGAACTCCTAAACACACTGTTGAAGTTAAATATTGTTAGCAGACAAAATTGAGTCTTGATAAGAAACTTCTGGTCTATACAGAAATTGTTGCGTATCTTGCATACTATCAAGGAAGTAATTTTGTGAGTTATCCCATCCAACCTTGGTTATAGGAATGAGAATAAGAATATAAAAGAAATTACTTATGTCCATTTCAAATTTTCTCTTTTTTTAATTCACAAACATAAAATAGAAAAAGAAACGATCAAGAAATAATTGAAAATAAGCTAATTACAAACAAATATATACAAAACTCTAATTAAAATAACAAAAAAAAACTAAAACATGACACTCCCCAGCAATGGTGCCAAATATGATAGCATGTCGTAACATTACACAAAATAAACTAAATCTACTACTACTATAGCAGTGGTGAGTCTAGGTTGATCCCACAGAGTGTGTGTGTATAAAGTTTATGAAATGAAAATAATTGATGTTTAGATTTTGGGAGTTTCTTTTTAGTAAGAAAATAAAACAAAACTAACCTAATGAAAACAAATTAAAAAACAATGTGCGAAAAATGATGAAAGTGGTGAATTCGTTAAGAGTTCGATTCTTTGGTTCAATCTCAATCTACACTCTAATTAAACATATTTCATTGATTTGTTGTTATTTTACCTCTCCTTGAACTATTGGTCTTAGATTAACAACAAGCTTTGTTAATCCCAGTTTTTCCTTAATTCATAGTTAATTAAGAAGAGCTCACTAATTAACCCTAGTTATTAGATAACCTAGGAGACACTTGCTAAGTTTAATCAGACAACTGCCTTATGAGTGAGAAAAACAAACCGATCTAAGCAATAATCACACAAGCTCATATTATTTAACCTATGTTATGTTATCCCTAATGATTATGAACCAATAGTCGCTACAAATGAATCAGAAAAATAACAATTATATATTGTATTTGATTCTAGCAATAGGTTCTCTACAGATTAATCAAAAAAACAACAATTAAGTATTGTATTTGATTCTAGAAATGGGTTCTTACATAAAAATAGTCAAATATAACATTCAATCATTCTTACACAAGACCCAAACATTAAATATAGAATAACATAATCAATTTGTAAGAGAAAGAACAACAAATAAGGAAAGATATGCTTAAATAGGTCGTCGGTATTGATTGCACCTCCGAACTGATGTCGGGATGTCTACCCCTCCATGAGTCTCTCACAGTTGAGAGCTTGTCACCCTCTTCATGCTCTTCTGAGGCTCCCGAAGTTCTCCTAGCTGAAAACATTTAAAAAATTTCATACCCCTACGGTCATCACATAAACACTTTTATATTAAAAAGTAAGGTTTGGATGAGCTGTAAGCGTCTCACGGGTGTGCATGATAGTGTCATGACCCATGTAAAATGAGTCATGGGCGTGGCCCATGACATCTTTTATCATGGTTGTGAGATGTGTCTCAAGGTCATGACAAATCATGCATGGCCATAAGCAACATATTCCATGACATCTTTTGTCATGGTTGTGAGATGTGTCTCAAGGTCATGACAAATCATGCATGGCCATAAGCAACATATTCTTCTTCTTTGTGTTTTCATTTTTCTTGTCTTCTTCTTATCTTTGTTTGCTCTAATCTTCCTCATTCTTGTTATATGAAGACAAATGGATATGAATCTTCGAAAAATGGCTCAAATATAGTGCTTTCAATTTACTTTTAACTCCTTTGCTTCCAAATTGTGTCTAAAACCACATATGAGTCAAAGTGAGTTTCTTAGGTAATTCATGTCATTAATCACTAAGTGTTATGGAATAATTATACAATCAATTAAACACATATCATCAAGCGTAACCATAAACAAGGAGAAAGGTAAGATACTAATATTATAAGGAACATAACCCCATCCTAAATCTTTACTAACAGGCTTAAAATGGTCAAAACCCCCTATCACCTACTTGGTTATTCCTATCACCATAAATAGGCCCTCACATTTAGATTTTAGGCCACTTTGGGAGAGGATTTAAAACAAATTGGCTAGTTGGAAGAGCAAAACAGTTATTACGATAAGGAGAATCCAACTAGCTAATTTTGTCCTAAGTAACTTATACATTCATTGGACAACTCATATTTGGTTTTCTAGGGACATGATTAAGGATCTTAATCAAATTATAAGTAGGTTTATCTAGTTTGGGAAAGGAAATAGGATTTATTTAATTAAAGTTAAATGGTTAAAAGAGTGTAGGCCAAAGAAAGAGGGAGGACTAAGGATAATCCTTATCAGAGTACTCAACTAGACTCAAATGATGAAAAGAGTATAGAAAATCTTTACTATCCAAACTCTCTATAGGTCAGATGGGTTTACTCCCGCCAAATTAAATAGAGTAATCTACAGAGATAGAGTCCTATCCCAGATACTTCTTAAACCTTATAAAACATAACTAAAATAAAGCATGCATATAAATAAGATTTAAAAAAAAAAGGGGAATGGATCCTCCACTCTATCCTTAAATGAAAATTGATGCCAATTGGGACCTTTATTAGATGTACTTGTAATCAAAAAATTGAAAGGAATCATAGAAGACAACTTAAGAATCCAAGAGAACCTTATCTTACACAAAGATTGAATCATAAATTCAGTGCACCAGGGAGAGCTATTGATTAATTAGGATCCTCAACTACAAGGTAGAATAATCTAGACGGGTCACACTTCTGGGAATTTCAACAAGAAACCATACAAATAAAGGCTCATAAACAACTTATTACCTTACCATGGTCCAATCTCATAAGGTTTGAGATTACTACTTGTAAATGGCTACTTGTTACGTATAAAAATATTATATAAATTATACAATTTTACTTGCACATATGGGTAGTATAATAATACTTATAACTACTTCATTAGCAATATATGAATATGAATTAGTTTTTGTCTCTCTCTCTCTCTAAATTTCTCTTCCTCTCTCCTCTTTTCGAATTCTTCTCTCTTCTTCTTCTCCCCTTGGTTCTTTATTTCTCTTCTTATTGAAAATTATTCATAAAAATGGTATCAAAGAAACTTAATTTGGAAAAAGAATTAATGGCCAAAGGTACAAATGTACTGATTTGCGTAGAATTAAAAAATATGAAGAATCTTATAGAAGCGCAGACCAGGAATGAGAAATTATTCTTAAAATCATAAAACAAAGCAGAAAGGATGGAGAAGGACCTACTGGAGCTTAAAACTATTCTCGTACAATTCATATAGCAAGAAGGAGTGGAATCAGGAGCGACTATTCCAGTTACTTCAGAACCTATAGATAGAAGCAAGCAAACCATGCAAAAGAAGGACTACTTAAAGTCTCATTGACTCCTCATTTTCTTATACTTTGCCCTCAGATTTCACCTTGTTGGACTTATGTAAATATAGTGCTCTAGAAAACAAGTGTATTTACTTATAACTTAATTTTCTTCCAGTTACTTTTTGTAATGAAAATATTTATTTTTAATAAAACAAAAGAGTTTGGTTTTATATGTATGAGCATAATAAAACTAGTCATAAGGTACCGAGATTCTTTTGTAAGTAATATACATATACATAGAGATATGGGAAACATGTATATTATTAGAATCTAAAATAATTGATTCACAGTTGAATAATCAAGTTGGTAGCTTAATTATAGTTTAGACTGTAGTGTTGCAATTTATCTCCGTGTAAGTAAAAGAGTTTACTTCAAGGGAATGATGAGTTTCATATCATGATAGTAGTTGACTATCGATAATAGCACTATTAAATGAATCTAGAATCAAGTATGTTTTTAAAGAATAAAGTGGGTCGTTACTTTAATCTTAAAACATACACCTTAGCATTCTTTTATTATGAATCACAGTCTTGATGAGTGGTGAACTCATATGTGTTTCATTATAATTCTTGATATGATCGAAATAGATTTTTACATAGTATCAATCCAGTGTCTGCATGTTGAAATTATTAATTGAAACATGTATTAGGGAACATTCACTCAAATAAAGAGTTTATAGTGATATCATCACTTCTAGATATTTTATAGAGATTGGTGATTAAACTGGCTCCAGTAATTTGATGCACTAGCTACCCATCAAGTCTTAACACCAAGATGAGATCTTGTGTGTTATCACCATATAGAGTAAAATGGGAGATCCAGAAGGAAAAACTAACATAAGGGTAAAATGGTAATTTTACTCTTTATTGTGCGGATGGCTATAATATGGTTCATATTAGAGTTTGCAATTGGACATCTTATTTGAAACATGTGTTCTCATAATATTTAGTAATTCAATAGTTCAAATAATTGTCTTTAGTGGAATGACATTGAGTTAATAAGCTGGAATTAATTCTAATGAGATTAAATTAATTTCAAGCTTATTAGAGCTTGAATTATATAAGTCCAATTAGATTCCCCATTTGGCTTCTAGGAAGGTTATCAAGCAAAGTAAGAAACACAAATAGAGGTTTTAAAGCCTATGATTGAATGTTGGGCTTACTTTATTGTTAATTAGAAGCCCATGTGAACATTTAAAAATGGGCTAGACTTTGGTTTAATTTGATTAATTATATTAATTAGATTAAATCAAAGTTATTAAAGATAAAAGGAGGTGGATTTTCGGTTTTAATGGGTTAAATGTGTAGCTACACATTTAGCATTGGTTTGCTATATTTAAGATGGTTTTTAACATGCTTTATCATAATTAAATGGAGTAACAATCATATCATTAAATGGTTTAATGGTTGTCTTTTAATGATAGCATATAACCTTTTAGCATTTATTGGATTAAAAAGAAAGAGGTGCATTTGATGGACCATCTTCCTTCTTTCATCACAAAACCGAAAATGATATGTATCATTTAGGTTATTGGTCTTTTCATATAGCCATCTCAAAACAAATGAGAAGAGTCTCATTTATTGGCTTCTTTACGATTGATTAAGGAAGGAGGTGATGCATTGGATGCACTTGACTTCTTTCTTGGATGCTTAACCGAAATTGAGAGAAAGAATATAATGGGTTGTTGAATTTTTATCTCTCTCTCTCCTATCTTACATGAGCTAGCCGAAATTTGCATGAGAGGTGTCTCATATTTGGCTTCTTTCTTTCAAGGAAAAATCCCTT
>JANKYE010000008.1:325118-336077 GCA_032467995.1 Erythroxylum dillonii | reverse complement strand
CAATGGGCCCTATATGATTAGTCATTTTCCGCTTACGTGTATCTTGTTTTAAAGAAATAAAAGTTTTTTTTGAAAATGAATTCTGACTGATTTCCATAAAAAGAGCAAAGATTTATAATGAGGTTAGATCTCCTTGTCTAATTCCTTTAGAGCTGTTAAAATTCTTTGTGGGTTCTCCATTAATGAGTATGTTAAATATAGGAGTGGTGAAACATAATTTTAACCACTCTACGAATCAGTTTAGAAACTCCAAAGCTTTCATAATGTCACAAATGAATATCCAACCAACATTGTCATATGCCTTCTTCAAATCCACTTTCAGGATGCAATTCTTTCCACCTTTATTATTAGAATATCCCTTCATAAACTCTTGTATAAACAACATGTTGCCTCTTGCTCCTCTGTCAGGTATATAAGCCCCTTGTACACTATCAACATGATTAATCAGAATTTCTGTAAGTCTATTTTTCAAGATTTTAAAATATAATTTAGTAAATTGAGTTTCAATAAGCAATATTCCTAAAATCACCAAATTGCTTTTGTTCTCCACCTTTAGGAATAAGAGTAACGAAATTTCCTTTTTTTTAGTCTCCTCTTGTCAAAGAATTCAAGCACAACATCATGTACCATATCTTTAATGATTAACTAGGTTATTGTGAAAAAAAAATTTAAAACCATATAACCCTAGTGCGTTGTAAGGTTTTAGACATTAATCCACCTAATCAATCTTTTGTTTGTTACAGGTTTGAAAAATGTTTCTACCTCTTTTAGAGAGATACCTTCTTTCATAATATTCTTCAACAAATCAAATGAAGACTGAGCATGAGTAGGAACATTTATGTAATTAGAAAGGTAATCATAAGCCTCTTTAATCAGAATTTCTCACTTGGAGATAGTTTAGTCATTAATCATCAAGCCAGAGATTCTATTAGAGCATTTTCTAGATATCACTAATTTGTCAAAAAATGAGGAACCTTTGTCACCACCTTTAAGCCATTTTAATCTGGGTCTTTGCTTCATCATAAAGTGATCAAAGGATAGAGCCTTTGACAGGTTATACATTTTTTTCCCTAAGTACACTACAATCTAAATTCCTGTAAAGTTCATTTTAAGTTAAATTTAGAGCCCTCTTAGCAATATTTGCAAGATGATGTAAATTGCCTATATTTACCTTGTGCAATTACTTAAGACTATGCTTAAGCAATTTCATTCTTTGCACTTATCTGTCTTGCTTGGAGTTGTGAATTTTAGCACTGTTACTAGACCATAAAGCATCTTAAAAACTTGGTACATCAATAATAAAATTGTTTAATCTAAAAGAATCCTAAAGCTTATAAAGTTTGTGATGGTGATTTCTAGTGAGTGGTCATATAGACGTGCATTAGGAAACATATTGTAGTTGTTTGGGAATCACTGGAACCACTTTGAATTTTTGGGATTTTGATCCAATTTCTTCCTTATCAAATCATGGCCCTGTTTTTTGCAAAATCAAAATCAAAATCAAAATAAAAAATTCAACGTCTGATAGACATTGTCATAGATCCAAATAAGAAATCTTAGTTACATTAGAGCCCTCTAATCCTTCTAGAGTTATGATGGAATTGAAATCTCTAATAAATGTTTAATGCAAAATACACTACTAGTCTTACGCTCAAAATTGCAAGTATACAGATCGTACTTATAGTTAAAAGCAGATATTGATCCCACGAGGATTATGCTTAGGCACCATTTAATTCAGGTTATTCTTTGTTTAGGAAATCATTTCACTCGAATTTTAAAAAATAAATAAAATAAAGGCAAACTAAAAGTAACAGGAAATAACGCAACCCAAACCAAAATCATAAACTAAGACTTGGAGAAAAATCAAGATTAAACATTAGGACTTGTCATTATCCCTATTTGCTCCTCTATGATTAATTGTTTCAATTTATCCTTGGGCCAAGATTTCCTAAAATTCTAGCTACCCTCTCTCAAAGTGTAACTAAATGTCACTAGTTAAATCAATTAGAATTAACTTTGGGACCTCTCGATGTGCAAAGCCTTTCCTAAGCATTTAATTAGGTATGAAGCTATCCTCCAAGCAATGTATAGATCTATTGAAATTCTCTTCCTAATAAATCAATAACTTGTTATTAATCATCAACTTTTGTTATACAATTAACACATATTACCAATCCCACTCTCTCAATTTATTGCAAGGTTTAAGCATAGTAAATAACACAAACATGATTATTATTAAATCGATAACCAAAGGTTCACAAATAGTTCAAACAACAAACCCTAAAGATTTTTTTAGCCAATCATAATATCTATAGCATCCATAAAAATCTAATAATCCATAATAAACATGTTAGAAGAGAAAGAAGTTAAAATAAAACTGGACGGGCGGCTCCCCCTCTTCTTTGCCCGAATCTGGAAAATCTGGATAATGGGTTGCTCTTTGCCTAATCGGGAATGAAACCTTGAATCTCCACCTATCTTTAGGCTCTAGCTCTTTCTTTTGGCTCCAGGAAGCAAGTTTTACCACTGGCTGACGACTCTTGGGATTCTCTTCCTCATAAAGTCATGAAAACCTTAAAAAAATATAAGAAACCCACATGTCCCTTCGACTTCCAGTTCCCACGATCGTGGGAATTATGCTTATGCTTCCCACGATCATGGGTTATCTTGACAAAAACTTTCTCAATAGATTTCCCACAATCGTGGAAAACATACCCTTTTCCACGATCGTGGGTTATTCTTTTTTCAGCAGCTCCACTTCTCTTCTCTTTTCTTGGTCCCTAGCTCAATCACAAAAGTGTCTATCTTCCATTCCTACAACAAAATGATCAATTCCTACCCTAAACCAATATCAAACACACAAAAAAACACCATAAAGATCAAAATAAACAAAACAAGTCCTAAAACACAATAATAATAACCTATCATGCAAGAAACACATACTAATGCATAACTATCAACTTCCCCACACTTAAATCCTTGCTTGTACCCAAAAAAAATAAAACTCAACCAATCAATTCCATCACTTTATTTTCACAAAGATCAAAGCATGTAATCCTTCAAATTTTAGCATGTAATCCTTCAAATTTTGGCTAACTCAAATGTCAAACTATTACACATATCATGACTACTTTTCATTAGTTTACATAAGCAAAATCAATTTATGGCACCATCACTCAAAAATAAGTATAAACATAAAATGAATCTCCTCACAGTTTCATTCATTTCTCTCAAATGTTTGATG
The DNA here is from genome assembly GCA_032467995.1 of Erythroxylum dillonii. Classification (NCBI taxonomy): domain Eukaryota; kingdom Viridiplantae; phylum Streptophyta; class Magnoliopsida; order Malpighiales; family Erythroxylaceae; genus Erythroxylum; species Erythroxylum dillonii. The sequence continues at coordinate 332,833 of JANKYE010000008.1, read as the reverse complement.
GTTAGTGTTTCGCTCAAGCTCCCTATAGGAAACTACACTATCATAGGCTTGTTAATACGCCAATTCTCCTTTACAATGATTACATGCATAAATAGATCGAAAGGACTTGTTTTGGGTTGTAATGTGGTAAGGGTTAGGGTGGGTCAAACGAGGTAAAGGGAGTATGTATAAAGTAATAAATGAACAAAAGGATACAAAACATATTATGAGATATACAAATGTTAATATACTACTACTTCACACTTATTGATGCTACCAAAATGTTCTTCCTTTTTTCTTTCTTTTTCTCTTTTCCTTTTTTCTTTCTTTTTCTCTTTTCCTTTTTTCTTTTCTTTTGTTTTTCTTTTGTTTTTCTTTTCTTCTTTTTCTTTTTTCTTTTTTATATAATTAAAGAAATAACAAACAAAATAACAACTAGATAAAATGTGATTGAAGAGTAGAAGTATAACTCAACTCATCTTGGAACGGAAAAAATTGTACTAAAAACCCCAAACTAGTGCATCATTTAATACTTTGCTAAGCTTGTGAATGGGTAGGCTAATGAGGTTTTGGGTTTTGAAATATAAGGTGTTTTCAAGAAACAAAAGGGTTATGGCTCAAAGGGGGTAACAAGGGATAATAACAAGGGTAGGTCATTTAAGCCAAAGGTTATCACAATAAAAGAAACCGTAATCATTTATATTAAGCATGCATCCAGTAGACTCAAACCGATTCAAAGCAAGTTTAGAAGGTAGTAACCTAAAGGGGTATCACACACTCAAAGATATAAGATGACTATAGATGGAGTTATATAAGCTCAATCCTCACATTGGCTCAAATGAAAATTCATTATGCATCTCTACATTATCTCATTACTCAAGTGTCACATTTTGAGTAGGCTTATGCAACCAACTACTTTTCATTACTCAACATGATTCACTCTCTACTCAAGCAGCCTAATTCAGGTTCAAACATGCATTCAATCTTATTCCAACTAGCATGACAGAATCTCATGACAAAACAAATCAATATGATTCAAGTGTGGTTCCATTGCTTAACACAAAACAACATCAACGTCAAACAATAACCTAATATGCCTAAAAACATGCATCCTAATTAGAAAAATGTAAGCAGTAAATAAACCAAATGTAAATGATGCAACTGACAAGACAACTGTCACTTCCCCACACTTAGACAACACATCGTCCTTAATGTGACGAAACAACCCCAAAATGAAATCAAAACATCAATCATGCAAATAAGTAACATAACTAATAAAGTAAATAAAAACAATATAAAAGTGAAGGGTAAGAAAGCTTATGGAGATTAAGGTGGTGAAGGTGTAGGAGAAAGGGGCTTTAATGTTTTGCTTCTAGAAGACCTTTAGGAACTTCTCGATATACCGCTGCTCCTTGTTTACTTGTCGTACTTGGTTACCAAGCTTATTGATTTGTAGCGTCATATAATGCAGCTTTGCAGCCATCTGATTAAGAATTTGCTGAAAATGATCAACATCTATTGCTGCTGTTGGTTCCTCTTCAACTGCTTCTTCTTGAGGTTCCAGTGGTGCCTGAGATGTGGATGGTTTTAACATAGCTGCATTCTTACCCTTCCTGTTCTTAACAACAGTAAATGTCTAAGGATTTCAGAGCTCCATATAATGGAGCCTCAAAACTTCAAAGCATCTTAAATATGATACATCAAACACATCATAATTAGCAATACACACAATATCCACATCAAGATGATAAAATGAAGCTAAAGCAGTGACAATGTAAATCATACCGAAATATGAGTTTTCTTATTAACGCAATTTGCAATAGACCTAAAAATTTGATACGAGGTATTTATTTTAACTTTACGATCCATGCACTAAAGAACTTTTCACCAAAGAAAGAAAAGTTCTTTAGCAGAATACTTATTGCTTTCAGTTTTATTAAAAACAATTAAGCACATAAATTTGTGAAGCAGTAAGTGTTCACTGCTATGAATTAAGGTGTTCGGTGCATTCTTAGAATCAAACGTGTTTTCACCCGTAAGGCTTTTCTAACAGTCATCCACATAAAAGTCATCATGATCATCTAAAACTTTAGTGTTCGACAAGTGAAAAGGTGCATAAATGACTGTATAATCAAGCTTATATACATAACCACCTATTCTAAACTAGAATGTATCCATTTTAGGATTGTACCATATAGTGGTAAAAAATTCAATAGTCATCATGGGGTATATCAGTACATCACAACGAATTAAACCACTCCAACCAATATTCGCAGCTAATCGTTTAATATTAAGCCTCAAAACTAAATTTTATATCAATTCAAAATTAAAGTATCGAGAGGCAATAATTCTCTATCAAAGTCTCGAAATTGTATACCTTCGTCTTCTGAAAAATTGGGAATGGGGCACGAAAATTTGCCGCTATATCAGTTTTACCTTCTCTGGAGACTTGAAGGCGTAATTGGTCAATGGGTTTCCAAGCGGCGAGCTTCTTACGAGCCACTGAAGAAGAAAAATATGTGAAAATATACAAAAGAGAGGTGAGCATATATTAGAGAGAGAAAGAAATAAAAAGCTTAACAAATCCTTGTATTCTTGGTTATGTAGGGTGAAATAAGTGTAAAAGAAGTGATTAATAATGGAAAAGATGAAGAAAATATCAAAGTTTGGGAGAAAAATGAAAGTTTTCCAAAGCTAGGGTTGGTGAGAGAGTTGACTGCAGAGAGAGTATGAGAGGGAAAGTGAAGAAAGAAGAAGACAAGACAGTTTTTTTTAAATGTCTGTTGAAGGGTGTCGCGATTGTGGGAATCCCGGTAATTTCCACGATCGTGGGTTAAGGCTCCAGAAAATTTCTAGAAAGCCTTCCCACGTTCGTGCAAAATGGATCAATTTCCATGATCGTGGGGTATGGCTCCAGAAAGTTTATGGAAAGCCTTACCACGTTCATGGGAATCAAACTAGTTCCCACGATCGTGGATTATCCAAAATTTTCCAACTTCTTTTTCTTCATCTAAGCTTAACATGCATTCTCAACATTCAATCAACCTACCAACACATCAAAATCAACTATCCAACAAGAAATTTGAAAAGGAAACAAGTTCAAACTAAAACAAAATTCAAACCAAACATAATCAAAACCAAACAATTCAAACACACAAGTAGACAAAATCAAGCAAATGAAGGTAAATGTTCTAAGTTAAGGTCATTAGTTTGACCATTTCATATACATTCATAAAGGAGTAAAGGAAAGGAAAGAGATTATTTCCCTTTCTTATGAGTATGGCCCTTTATTGTATGGCTTGCATCTATGCCTATTAACCTTGAATGATTCACCCTTATCATTTTCTAACTCCACTAATCTATAGGGAAACACTTGAATAACCTTGAAAGATCCACTCCATCTTGACTTGAGCTTTCCAGGAAATAACCAAAGTCTTGAATTAAACAAAAGCACCAAGTCCCCACTCTTGAACTCCTTTTTCTTGATGTGAGCATCATGCCACTTCTTTGTCCTTTCCTTGTACAACTTGGCATTTTCATAAGCATCAAACCTCAATTCTTCTAATTCGCCAAGTTGTAACAATCGTTTCTGACCCGCAAGCTTCCAATCCATGTTCAACTTCCTAATGGCCCAATACACTCGATGCTCCAACTCTAAAGGTAAATGACATGCCTTGCCATACACAAGTTTATATGGAGTAGTTCCTATGGGTGTTTTGAATGTTGTCTTGTAAGCCTATAGGGTGTCATCTAACTTCAATACTAAATCCTTTCTTAAGGTGTTCTCTACTTTCTCCAAAATCTTCTTCAACTCTCTGTTTTCTACCTCCACTTGACCACTGTTTAAGGGTGGTAAGGAGTCGCCACTGTATGATGAACATTGTATCTTTTCAAAAGAGCCTCAAAAGGTTTGTTGCAAAAATGGCTCCCTCCATCACTTATAATCACTTTGGGCACTCCAAATCTCGTAAAGATCTTCTTGATGAACTTTTGAATCATCTTGTCGTCATGAGTTGGAGTAGCTACAGCCTCAACCCACCTAGAAACGTAATCAACTCCAACTAATATGTAAGTGTTACCTAAGGAGGATGGGAATGGTCCGTGAAATCCAAACCCTATACATCGAATATCTCCACCTCAATGATGTTTGAAAGCAGCATCTCATCCTTCTTCGATATGTTACCCACTCTTTGACACCTATCACACTTTAGCAAAAAATCTTGAGCATCTTTAAACAAATCTGGCCAATAGAATCCACACTCTAAAATCTAAGCTACATTCTTATTATCTCCATAATTTCCTACATAAGGTGAACTACGACATTGCATCAACATTTCAGGCATGTCATCTTTCAAGATACACCTACGAATCACACTATTAGCGCATATCTTATAAAGCATAGGTTCATCCCAAATATAATGAGAAAATTGAAACACATTTGTTGATAAGAGAGATAAGAAGGAAGAATACCACCTGAGAGATAGTTTGCAATATTTGCAAACCAAGGACAAAAAGGATTGTCTACCATTATTAAAGCCTCGGCAGGAAAACTCTCCTCGATTTCTTCTTCTTCTTCATGATGCCTTCCCTCAAGTCTCGAGAGATGGTCCGCTACAACATTTTCTTCTCCTTTTTTTCTTTAATCTCAGTGTCGAATTCTTGGAGCAGAAGCACCTACCGAATAAGCCTAGCCTTGGCATCCTTTTTTGTAAAAAGATATCACAATGCTGTATGATCTATAAAAACAATAACTTGTGAGCCTAAAAGATAAGAACAAAATTTCTCACATGCAAATACCACAACAAGCAACTCCTTTTCCGTAGTTGTGTAATTCAATTATGCTTCCGTCAAGGTCTTGCTTTTGTAGTAGATGGCGTTCAACCTCTTTTACTTACATTGACCAAGGACATAACCATTGGCATGATCACTTGTATCACACATAATCTTGAAAAGAAGAGACTAACCCGGCAACGTCAGAATGGGTGCTGATGTAAGTGCCTTTTTAACTTGTTAAAAGAATCCAAACAAGCATCATCAAAAATAAAAGGCACATCTTTAACTAATAAATGATTTAAGGCTAACGATAAGAGAAAATGAACCATCTGTAGAACCCTGTATGACTAATGCCCTTGATGTTGGTGGGAGGTGGTTACTTTTCAATTACTTCAGTCTTAGCTCGATTCACTTCAATCCCCTTACACGAGATCTTATGGTCCAATACAATTCCCTCTTGGACCATGAAATGGCACTTCTCCCAGTTCAAGACTAGATAAGACTCCTCACATCTTTGAATCAGTCTGTCTAAATTCAACAAGCAATGATCAAAAGAATTTCCAAAGCGAAATCTTCCATAAATATCTCCATGAAGTTCTCATTCATGTCCGCAAATATGGCTATTATGTACCTTTAAAATGTGGCTGGTGCATTACATAAACCAAATGGCATCCTCTAATAAGCAAAAGTCCCATAAGAATAAGTGAAAATAGTCTTCTCATGATCCTGTGGATATATAATTATTTGATTGTACCCTGAGTATCCATTAAGAAAACAGTAAAATGCATGACTAGTCACCCTCTCAATCATTTAGACCATAAAAGGTAAAGGGAAGTGATCTTTCTTAGTGGCCAAATTGAGCTTTCAGTAATCAATACATACTCTCCAACCTGTGATGGTCCTAGTCGAAATCTTTTCACTTTTTTCATTTTCCATCACTGTCATGCCTCCCTTCTTAGGCACACACTGTACTGGACTCACCCACTCACTATTTGAAATGGGATAAATAATCCCTGCATCCAACAGTTTTACTACCTCCTTCTTCACAACCTCTTATATATTTGGATTTAACCTTCTTTATTGCTCTCTCATTGTTTTGCACTCTTCTTCTAGGTTAAATCCTATGCATCACTACATTGGGGCTAATCCCCTTAATATCAGAAATTTGCCATCCCATAGCTCTCATCCTTTTCCTAATGGTCTCCACCACTTTCTCTTCTTGCTCAAAAGTTGTATCTCAAATGAGAAGGTAAGGGTTTAAGCTTTAACGTGAGGGGCTTAATGAAAGAAGGTGGTGTAGGTGTATCTGTTCTCTCTAACTTCTCTAACTCGACTTCCGAACATAAATACTCTTCTCTCTCACTCTCATCCCTGAGCGCTTCAGTAACTTCATTAAATTCCTCTTCAACCTCTTGCACACATTCGTCCACAACATCAGTCTTCATACATACATTACCATCCCTTGGTTTCTTCAAATATTTAGATATATTAAACTCAACTTACTCATCAACAATCCTCAAACAAAGTTTTCCCTCATGCACATCAACTATTGCCTTACCAGTTTTCATAAAGGGCCTACCCAAAATCAATGGATAATTTTTATCAGCTGCAAAATCCAATATCAAAAAATCAACAGGAATGATAAATTTATCTACTTTTACCAACACATTTTCTACAACTCCATATGGTCTCTTGATGGATTGATCCACAAGTTAAATCAACATGGATGTTGGCTTAACCTCTCATAGTTCCAATTTCCTAAAAATAGACAAAGGCATCAAGTTAATACTTGTAGTTTTGAAGGCATCGTGCTTAAGATAATCGAACTACAATTCTCCGTCAAAGTGACTATCTGATTGTCCTCCCAAGTACATTTGTGTGTTAGTATGTCCTTTAGAAACTTCACATGCTTGGGCATACACTCCAAAGCTTCCACTAATGACAAGTTAATCTGAAGCTTCTTCACTTTCTCCAAAAACTTGAAAAATTGAATGTCCACCTGATGTTGTCTCTCCCTTTGTGGATAAGGAAGTTTGGGCTTGTACGGTGGTGGTGGCATGTAAGGCCTCTCTTCTTCTTTCTCTTCTTGAATCTCCTTATCTTTTCCTTTTCCTTAGCAATCCTTTTTCACACTTGGTTCCTCCATCTACTTGCCACTTTGAAGTGTGATAGCCTTCAATTGTTCCCTTAGGTTGGCCTCGATATTGTTTGGTAAGCTACCTTCACTTCTAGAAGACATAGCATAAGCAAGTTGACCTACCTGTAACTCCAAGTTGTGGATGAACGAGGCATGGTTCTTCACTATCTAATCAAACTTTGCCTCTATCCTCTTTTGACTTTCCTCCTGGCTCGAAAACATTCTCTTTTGGTTCTCTTCTTGATTTTCCAGTTTGGACCTCAAAATATCCATCAACTTGGCCATTTTGTTTTCTAAAGATCCAAGTCTTTCTTGTTGAAATGTCGGAGTCCTTGCTATCTTGCTTGGCCACCTGTATTGTTAGTATTTCAAGTAATTTTTGGGTGGTTTCTCCACCCCAGATTATAAGTATTTGAATACGGATTGTTACCTCGATATGGTTGGCCCAAATAACTTACCTATTCAGTGCTATTAGCTCCTAACAAGAAACATTATGTTATGCAATGGTTGTCCTACCCGTATAACTCACACTATGATTGCATAGGTTTGGCTGTAGACGAAGATGCTCATTGCATGTTGCTCAACTGTTTGGTGAGGGCTGTGATTTGTGCCTACAAAACAGTAACAGAGTCAATTGGGATCATACCTTTTTGCTCCTTCTGCCCTTGCCTACTCTCACTTGACCACATGCAACTATTACTCACCAACTCTTCCAAAAGATCATAAGCTGCATTTGTTGGATCCCGTTTCCGGAATCCAACCTCTTAACAGAATACCGTGATACTTGAGCGTGGTTCCTTGCTTAACACAATTTCTCATGTTTTTT
>JANKYE010000008.1:239580-250108 GCA_032467995.1 Erythroxylum dillonii | reverse complement strand
AATGAAAATAGTAATTTGTTTTTTAGCAATAATAATTTAAAATTTAAATGGTAAATAAAAACTTTGAAAATTGAAAAATATAATTTATTAATCAAAATGTGTGTTAATTGAACAAAAAAGATTTAAAATCTATAACTTTCCTTATATCAAAACTAAAAAAAAATAAGTATGTTTAACTTACTTGGAGGAAGAAGATATTCATGGTGGGCCCCACAGGTAAGTCCCGCATTTAACCGTTAAAGAAGAAAGAGGGGAAGATAATTTGGTGGGTCCCACATGCTAAAAGTGGATCCCACATAATTCAAAATGATGATTGAGTTATTAACCGGTTTGTTAAAAATCGGGCAATTTTATAAAAAATCGGCCGGTTTATCACAAAGATTATATAATACAAACTGGAACGAAAATGAGGCCATTTTGTATTCATTTCGGTCAAGTCAGTTGATTCGGTCAAGTTTTTAAAGAACTGTTTTAATCTTTCACGATGAAAGAGTCAATTTTGACCTTTAGACAAATTTAATCATAAAGTTTCAAAAACTAAAATAAAACTCTAATATTTAGAAAATGTTTAAATATAAATTAATAAGAACAGAAAAACTAACAAACTTTATTAGTTTTCTGTAAGGCTATGTTTGGTTAGATGTAAAGTTTTTAATGGAATGAAATAGAATAGAATGGAACGTAAATGGATATAATATTAGAAAGATGTTATTTGAGGGGGGGAGAGGGGGGGGGGGAATAGAAGGGTTTATAATGTAATATAGTTAAATGTCCTTTGGATGAAGCGTTTATAATGTAATATAATATAAAGTTGTTTATCATTTTACATTCTATTTTAAACTCTCCAAATCAGAGGTTTTTCATTTTTATTGTTTAGGATGGAATGAGATGTAATATGAAATTCTCCTCTTCCATCCTATTCTATTATAAACTCTCCTCCTAAACGATAGAATAATATTACATTTCATTCTATTCTATTAATAAACCCTCAACCAAACATACCTAAGGTCGGTAAAATTTAATATTTAATTATTGCTTTTGTAGCCTCACAATATCACAGTCATGTCAGATCTAAGGTAGCAATGTGGTTGCTTTCTTAAAAAAATTAAAAATTTTAATGCTTACAAAGACTTGGAAGCGCAAGAGTGCACATATAGATAGAGAGAGAATAATGCTTCTACATAGCATCATGCAAATCACTTAGTTGTCATAGGCGTTGAGCAAAATGTAGTTTTAGGTTTGAACTTGAAGTTTGTAAGAACTTTGGAAAAATAGGCAATCATTTTGGTAAAACAGGCAATCATTTTGAGTTTGGTTTTTTTATCCTTAGTTGCAAGAGAGTGTTTGCATCTGAAGGGGTGTTAAATGAAGGGTATGGAATTATTCGACAAGGCAAGGCATATTGTTGTAGGGGAACATGTGGCCTAAGGTTTCGCAACTCCTTAAAAGTTGTCAAAGAGCAAGGTTTAGTTTTGGTTATACTTTTGGGTTTGATGGCATTTTTCTTAATGTCGCCTGAGACTTCCATAACTACCCTGTGGCCATGGAAGATATGCTCTTTAGCACGAGAGTTTGGTTTGGTTATAAGAATCATTGTGTGTGTAGTAAATAACTTGTTAAACTGAGAGTAATTTAGGGATACAAATATTAGGAGTTCATATACTGTTAGACCCCTAAGTCCAGACTGCGGGATCGTGCGAGTGTTGGTGAGCCTTAGCCAATGCTTGGCATGCAGGTCGACATCAGGAAGGCGTGTTGACAAGGGAACAAAGCAAAGTCTTGCGACTTAGTAAGCAAAACCAGGGAACTTGCGAAGTAGGTAAGGGATGCAGGAAATATCAGTAAAGATCTCAAGATTAGGCGAGATACGATACACGTGGCACGCGTAGCGAGCATTGACGAAAATCTTCGACGAGATGTGAGATTCAGATGCGAGGTCAGGTGGAGTTGGTGAACTAAATCATGCGAGACCCGAGGGTGCGTGATGGCATGCAAGCGAGGAAAGGTGTATAAGCACTTGACTTTGGTAAGGCAGGTCGAAGGTATGTAAAATATGCGAGGTTTTATACTAACTCGGATTGTGACTTGTAATTAGTCATGGAGTGACGAGACTGCACTATGAGTGAGCTTGATTATGGAAGATGGAATTGTCCATGGACATGCATCGATGGACCTATGTGTTGATAGGCCTTGGTGACTTGGAAAACACATCAGCAGTGACGTGGCAATTGTGGGTGATGTGGCACATGATAACATGGCGAGATCAACTTGAAGATCACATTGAAGATTCATCAAATCTAAGAGATAAAGACCATGTGGGAGAATCATTTGAAGATAGCGAAAATCTTTAAGTATATGGATGCAATCTTCCAAGTTGGCATGTAATCTTTATTTGATTAGATTATGATGTAATATAGCCAATTAGAAGAGTCCTAAGGGAAAGGGATGTCTTCCCATTAGTTGGTGTGATGCAGTGTAATCTTTAGTTGATAGGATCAATTATGATTTGTTGAGATCCTTAAAGATCTTGAAGTTACTTTTTAAGCAAGAGGTGCCTATAAATAACTTATTAGAGTTGAGAGCTAGGAATTAAATTATTGAGTTATTAACTCATTGAGAGAAATCACTCAGAGGAGAGAGCTTTGAGAGTTGAGAGCTTTTTTTTTTGGGGGGGGGGGGGTTCTCATTGTAAGGGCTTCGAGTAGGGAGTTCCTTGTAAGTGCTTCGAGAAGTAAGTACTTGTATCTTTTGTTAACATTTTGTTGAGAGTTAATGAAAGATTAGCTTCGGCTATATATCTCTTGTTGCTTTCTTTACTCTGTTATACACTTGTGTTATTTTGTAAGAGAAATACTTTAAACACTTGCGTATGCGTAAGGTGTTCGAGGGCTAACAGTGACATTCACATAAGAAGGTTGAATCTTGCTTAAGCGGACCTAGGTGGGATTGTCATGTAAAGGTGGGTGCAACTTGCGGTAAAAATTCGAGTCCAAAGCAGATCTTTATATCACACACCATAATGCAAAAAAATATGGGAGAAAAAAGTGGAGTTTTTTGCCTGTTCTACGTCTTAATTCATTTTTGATAAACATAGATATTGGCAATCTCTTATTTTATTTTTTTAAAAAGGAATATTATTAAGTTTAAGTATGTGATGTAATCAATAAATGCAAAGCACTAAGAAATTTGATTTTCATGCATGCTACTTGGTGCACCGAATATCGGGTGAACTATGGATCAAACTAGTATTAAAAGAAGTTGTGGAGCTCATAAGTAATTTTGCATGTTGAATTTGACATTAAGATAATAAAAATTTACTTACACTAATGAATTGATAAATAATAACCACATTAAAGCTATGGTATATGTTCCCGAGCTTCATTGGATCCCAACTAAGATAAGCCCTTCATAAAAAATCACCTTATGTTATTCTCTTATTTCAGTAAACCTTACTAAATATTAATTATATGTTAATCCAGTCCTTCTTTTCAATTATGTGAGCGTCAATGCTTAATTTCATTGGTCTTATGTGTAAATCTATCAAGCATGTGAATTGGCTGAGAAAGAGTCTGGCAATGGTGTCCTTAAATGCTTCGCAATGATGTTAGTTTTTTTGACACTATTCTTATTGGAACAACGTACTTCCTTCTCATAACTACCATTGAAATTCTTCCTATTTTTTCTCTTGAATAGTGATTTAGCTTTTATGTGGATATTATTTATGTACTCATGTGGTCAATATTGGAGCAACCACATTAGTCACAGATACAGCCACAACAATTTTTAGTGAAGCTGGTGTTAGTGCAGCTACTAGAATAATGACTATCTCTCTCTCTCTTTCTCTCTATTTGTGCATTCTTATGTTCACATATCTTTATAAGGTTTTTAAAAAATACGGATTTTACATTGTCACGTAAGATATGACGTCGAGTCCAGATCCTTTGTCTAATATAACCCTGTCTTATTTTGTTTATCTATAAAATGTCATCGCTATTCTTAAATTTTAAACTCTCTGTTACTCTTCCAAAATGTGTAGCTTATGAGTCAAGCCGACCAACCGATGTACTCTGTCATCTTCTTCTTATCACTCTAGAAATTTAAGAATACTTTATCAACTTCTTCGTATCAGAAACTTCACCTCCTTCTTAGTTTTGTAAATTTATCACATAATTATAGAGAAGGATAAAGCATGAATAATGGTGAAGCATTTGTAAATGTCCTGTGTCAATTTCTTTGTAACAATACAGAAGTCGCCCCCTTACTAGAATAACTAAGAGTCTCTTTGCCTAATCTCAACCAACTTAGATCTCATAATGTCAACCAAATCAAATTATGCGACGTTTAAGACAATTTGTTTCTGGGACGAATGAAACGATTTCTTTCAGGAAGGAGGAAAAACCAAGTTGCATGGCTGTACAGAAGCTACACAGTCGTGCAGCACTAGCATGGCTGTGAGAGTTAATTCATGTTTGTGAGTTTTCAATTTATAAAAATCAAAACCAAGAAACAAGCGTAATAAAGTTATAAATGAAAATGTAATGTATAAATCCTACTTAATCACTTTGATAATTTAAAGGCTTTTATAAATAAACAATTTATATTTTAGCTCATTGCATGAGGCTTTTAATTTTAAAGAAAAGGAAGATCATTTAAACATACATTTATTACATTTAAAGAATTGCTTTAGCTCAATTTTGCATTACAAAGATTAAGTTTACCCATTTAAAGACGTTAGAATAATGATTTTAGGTGTATTGGTAGATTTATATAGGTTAATGGCAGAAAATATAAGTTAAATTTGTGTAGCAAGACTTTCTAGCAATATTGATTATGCACTGGTTAACCAATATGTCAAAATCAACCCAGTTATTACATCTGTAAACCCACACTGACCCACTAATACAATCTTTCTTAAGAGTAACATTAATGTTCCAATAATTACTACATTGGTCAACCGCATATTGATCAATCAATAACAGTAAGTAGTAATTGATAATGATGATTTCTTATTTTTAACAGCTAGTTTAACCCCAAACCCAATAACTTTTAAGGGTATGGTTACTCTTCTTCTTAGAATTGTAAAAGGAGGTACTTTTTACTTATGAAAAAATAAATTATTACAATAAGTTTCCTCTTCAGTCTCTTGTTGAAAAAAGAGACTTCCTTAAATTTTTAAGAAATGTGTAATTTATAGTGATATAGCTAGAAAGAAATCATTGTTGGGAAGGTTATAGTACAGACGGGTAATATTTTAGTTAGTAAATTAACACCTCAACTGGCGAAACAATGTGGTTGATAGTATACTTTGAATCGGAATCAGGGGAAGTACTGCCTCATTGTTTCTACCAACTTTTTGCCTCAATTTATATTCTTTTTATAATTATAATTTTGAATTTAAAAGAAAATTATCATTATTTTTTAATTTTATATATTCAAATTCAACATTTCTTTATATATTAAATTTCAATATTTTACAGAAATTTTCTTTTTCAATAAATTAAAGAACCTATATTAGTAATCCATTACGTATCTTCATCTTCCTATTCATCAAGTCATTATATTCTTTCTCAATCATCGGTTAAACTTAAAGTAATATTATTCCTAGAATACATTACTCTACTCCAATTACTTGAATCCAATTTAATTAGAAATTGTATTTAATAATTGAATTCAATTCAATTTCAATGGTTAAATTCAAAAGTCTTTGCAGAAAGATATATAAAAATACCTCACTCAATTGTCCTTTTAAAGCCCACTTCTGTCTTATACTACGAGTGAAAGGGGAAATGAAAAGAAATATAAAATTTCTTTTTCAATTTATCTAAAGAAAGAAAAAACTGAGTCATAAAAATTGTTTTTTATAAAAAATAATAAACAAACTTTCATAATAAAAAAGAAATCCAATTCTATTATTTCGATTTAGAGACATATATGACATCGATAAAACTAAAACTAAATAATAACAAGATTTGATAATCAAGAATCAAACAATTCATAAAATTTATGGCGAAATTTCATCTATGGAGTGGATAAATTATTCACTGACTAGGATTGAAAATCTTATATTTTACATATCCATACAATTGAGTCCTTGGGTTTTCAAAATAGTGTGTAACAAAGTGCTTCAAATTATTGCTATTTGACTAGGACCTGTTCTAAAAATAAAAATTCAAGATATTTTGAATTGTTTATGTACTCTACGAATAGAGGAATACATATAGTTGAACATTAGTAAAATAAGAAAACGAAAGATTTATTTGAAATTATTCGTTTGGAAATTTCCCAAAAAGCTAATCATAGGTTCTTCTCTCCATCGGAACAATAGGGCCATTATATTCATTACTAAACTTGTTGAAAACACGAAATATAACCAAGTTATACTTTTTTTGAAGAGAGTTTGAGTGGATCATTAGAAGAAGAGTTAGGGAAAAATTTATAATACTTTAAGGGGAAATTTTCTATTTTATCTAAAACTTTCTCAGTAATAAATCTAAGTTAAGTGGAGATTTTTAATTGCTTTTCAGTTATATCTATTGCAAATTCACATATAAGTATAAATTTATCTTTATTCCGCCATTCATAGCTAATTTATACATTCCATATCCACATATGGAGTTAGATACAATTTTATGTGATTCTGTAACTGGTAAATAGAATATAAAAAAATTTCATCATTGCTAGATCAATCCATACAATTGGATTAAAAACGATCCAATCTACCTTGCATCTCATATAGTTTGTTGACAATACTTCAAGAGACCAGTTAGCATGGGGAACATATCGTAAATAGTTATGAAAAAATTTATATTTGGGTCCTTCTCTTAGTTGAGACGTCCGGCAATGACACGCAATGCACGCTGTTGCGGAATTCTAGGGAGACTTGTGACTTGGGGAATCACAACTTGACTTTTAAGACTATCAATTTATGATAAAAGTAACTTAATATTGAGGAGTAAAACAAAGGAAATCTAATTTATTATAAAAGTAAATTAAACAAAGCTAAAGTAATTTATATTTGCTTCAAAAACCAATCTTGCCTAGATCCACTCTTTGACACATTTCTTAAAAATTTAAGTCTCTTTTTTCAATGAGAGACTGAAGAGGAAACTTGCTGTAATAATTTATTTTTTAATGAGTAAAAAGTATCCTTTTATAATTCTAAGAAGAAGAGTAACCATGCCCTTAAAAGTTATTGGGATTGGGGTTAAACAAGCTGTTTAAAATAAGAAATCGTCATTATCAATTACTATTTACAATTATTGATTGATCAATATGCGGTTGACCGATGTAGTAATTGTTCGAACATTAATGTTACTCTTGAAAAAGATTGTTTTGGTTGATCAATGTGGGTTTACAGATGCAATAACTGGGTTGATTGTGACATATTGGTTGACCAATGCACAATCAATATTGCTATAAATTCTTGGCACACAAATTTAACTTATATTTTTCTACCATTAGCCTATATAAATCTACCAATACACCTAAAATCATTATTCTAACGTATTTAGATGGTTAAACTTAATCTTTATAATGCATAATTGAGTTAAAACAGTTATTTAAATGTAACAAATGTATGTTTTAGTGATCTTCCTTTTCTTTAAAATCAAAAGCCTCATGTAATGAGCTAAAATATAAATGTGTTCATTTGTAAAAAGCCTTTAAACTATCGAAGTGATTAAGTTGGAATTATACATTACATTTTCATTTATAACTTTATTACACTTGTTTCTTGATCTTGATTTTTATAAATTGAAAACTCGCGGCTGTGAGAACAAGGGGCTACATGACTGTGAGTTATGCTACACAGCCGTGCAGCTTGGTCTTTCCTCCTTCTTTAAAGGAATTGTTTCATTTATCCCAAAAACAAATCGTCCTAAATGTCGCATAATTTGATTTGGTTGACATTAGGGGATCTGGGTTGGTTGAGATTAGGCGAAGAGACTCATAGTTATTCTGGTAAGGGCCAACTTCTGTCTTATTACAAAGAAAATGACACAGGACGTCTGCAAATGCTTCATCATTATTCATGCTCTATCCTTCTCCCTAATTATGTGATAAATTTACAAAAGTAAGAAGGAGGTGAAGCGAAGAAAGGGGATTTTTGATACAAAGAAGATGACAGAGTAATCTTAAATTTATAAAGTGATAAGAAGAAGATGACAGAGTACATGGGTTGGTCGGCTTGGCTCATAAGCTACACATTTTGGAAGAGTAACAGAGATTTTAAATTTAAGAATAACGACCATGTTTTATAGTTAGACATAATAAGATAGGGTTATATTAGATAGAGGATCTGGACTCGATAGTGTGGAGCTCACGAAAGTAATAGTTAAATATTTAAAACTATTAGATTAAATTTTTTCATCATTATGAGCTTACATTTAAATGTTTATTAAACGTTAAGGCCTTATTTGTATTCTCTAAAACTTAAGGATTAAATTTGTTATAAAATTTAGGGTCAAAATTGACCCTTTTTTAAATCTTTCGTAATTCAAAATTTTGATTGGTAAAGTGAATTAAAAAAAGAAAATGTTATTTTAGTTTTGGGCAAATAAACTCAACGAATTTAAGATTTGGGAGGTATTTTAAGAGTTGCCGATATAAGCAAAACGTACATATACATCATTAGTGCTTTTTTTAACTTTTTTATGCTTTATATTCTTAATAAAAAAGTCTAATTTGTACTTCAATATTTATTCAAAAGTTTAAGAAGGTCCTTGTAAGGCCCCAAACTATACCCTATTTGAAAGCTCAGTATCCTCAACTATTTTAACAGGTATAAATTTCGAGGACGAAATTTTTTTAAGGAGGAGAGAGTTGTAAGGCCCTAAAATATACTCTATTTGAAATACTATATGTTTATTAAAGTACATGTGTGATGGGAGTTAGAATTTTGCTATGATTAGAATATGAAAGACTTATGACTTGAATTTTTGATCAAGTAAATTATAGTGAGTAAATTGGAATTAATTAATACCCTTAGAGGATTAAGGTAATTAAATGTATATTTGGACTAGGAAAAGTATCAAGTGCCAAGTGAAGTTAGTACATGAAAATTAGTATTACTACACCTATACTTAAATGACATTTGACACCATTGGATGATTGACATGTGGACTGGTTTTATAGGTGACAAGTGGTAGCATTTTAATTAGACAAATGGCATTACATGCACTAAGACATGTGGCTTGATGCATTACATACATTAAGACATGTGGCTTGACGTATTACATGCATTAAGACATGTGGCTTGATAAATTAAGGACACCTAGCAAAGCAATAGCTGAAACACTCTAACTCATTTCAGCAGCCTACTCCTTCACTTTGGCTTCTTTCACACGAAATTTCATTCTCCTACTCCCCCTCTCAACTTCTGCCCCTTTGCTGAAGCTTGGATCATCATCTTTGTAAGTTATTTCATTAATAAATAGGTCTTGTGATGTTATGATTGATGCTGGAAACTGGTTTGGATGAGTAGTTCTACTGGATACGTTTTGGTATTTTGGCCACATCTTTCTTTATAGGCATCCATGTTGGATGAATGTAAATTTTTATTAAACTAGAAACTTATATCTACAACTTTCATGAAGGAGTCGAATTTTATTTCTGTCACTAATTATGTCAAAAGTTGGCTTGAAGTTGAGTATCTAGAATCTGTCATTGTTTGTGAACAGTCTGTAGTCATTTGGGGATAATTTCCAAAATACTGAACCAAATTGCATAAAATTAGTGTCAATAGAAACTGAAGACATAAAGGAACAAATGTGTAGAAGAATGTTTGGCATAAATCCTTCATTTTCATTGTCAAAATGATCATGTAACATTGAACCGAAAGTTTGTTTTGTGGAAAAGCTGGAAGAAATGAAGTATTTTCACTGAACTCACTTTGGTATTTTGATTATAAATTGCACTGTGGGTCTTCAAATGAGTTGGTTCTTAATTCACATTAAACTAGAGACATTTTTCTACAAATTACTTGAAGAAGTTGAATTTTAATTCTGTCTCTAAGATTTTCAAAATTTGACATGAAATTGAATCTTGGCTTAGGTTGTAGCACTACCAGGGACAGAAATCATATCCTGTAATTTTTTAATAAACTGTATTGATTTAGGACAAATTAGACTGAGGTTCTTCACCAAAGTTGAAGCTTATTATCTTAGCTTTAAATTGGTATAAATTTTGTAATTTTTGGATATTGGAATTGAGAGTTATGAGGCGTACAACTTGGAGGCATGATCATTGTTGGATCCCGCTTCCGGAACCCAACTCTCTTGCTTAAAATTGTGAAACTAGAGCGTGTGTGTAACCTTGAAGGGTTTAAAATTTTTTTTTCATTCTTAATCCCTTTGAACCCTTAAAGACATTAAGAATACATCTTCAATCTTATAACATCCTAAAATTCACTTACATTAATTCCATGGTGTGCCCAAGCTGCCTAATCACCATGTTTGAACTTATTTCTCCTACGCGTGCACCGAATTTGGAAAACTTAAAATCTTAAATTCATTCTGACTTCTTCATAGAA
>JANKYE010000008.1:194129-214312 GCA_032467995.1 Erythroxylum dillonii | reverse complement strand
AAAAAGGGTCTCATAAGCATTTCATATGCATTTTGTTAAGTGTGTTTGATTGCTTGCAATACTGAATGGCCTATGTATATATGACAATGTGATCTTTATGTATAGCGCAAAAGTGTGAAATAATTGTTATGTGAATTGATGTGTTGCTTGATTTGAGTGAACCATCGATGATGATTGCTTCACTGAGTTTGCAAAACTCATCAAAATTGCAACGTTGACTTTTCAGGACCAATAGGCGACTCTAGCAACTGAGTGGCTCCACTACCGTGTAGATTGTGTTTAAAGTGAAGTCATGGCGCAAAGGTCGGTCAGCTGAAATTTTTGGATGACATAGTTAGATTTTTTTTTCATATTTTCCTCATCCATGTAATACTTTTGTACTAGATTTGTAGATGTATATGTATGAAAGATTGAATGACACTGTAAACTTTTGATTTTGAGAAATGAAAATGAGGAAAAAGTTGGTTTCAAAATATTGTGCAATTTCTCTTGATGCTTTCTAAGTCAATAAAAATATGATGCCATATGAGGTGACAGTAGTGATTGATCGTAGCTCGCCTTTATCGTAGAATATGTACCGGAATGACCTCCGAGCGTCCCGGTGCGTACTCTGCGGTAAAGGGGTGTTACAATTTAGCCCATCAAGTATAACTTTAATAAAACCATGGAAAATATAGAACAAAATATTAAAGATTAATTGGAAGAAATTACCCAATTAGTAAATAAACTTACACTAAATAACGAAAACAAGTATTTAAAATATGAACTTATAAAACCTATTACTGATCAAGATGAAATAATTTACGGTTATGTCTGATTAACAAAAGATATAATATTTTTTAAATTCACAAATGTATTATTCTAAATAACAGATATCACATATTCGTGTATTACTTAGATGTCATAGGGCATTTTTTCTTTCTTCATTTTCGATTTCTTATTTATACGAAGTTATATTATTTCCAATAAATTCTTTGTAAATTTCATTGGTGACTACATGAAAAGCTTTTATTGGTTCAATAACATTAAGAAATTTGGTAGTATTTTTTATTCAAATTTTGTTATCTAATAAAAAATTCAATACTATACCAATAGTTTTATAGTTAATAAAATTTCATAAAACTACTAGTATTTGTTATGCCTTTAAAAGGTTTTTCTAATTGAATCACTAATGCTAATATATTAGACTATTCAAGTAATAATTTTTCTGGAGATAAAATACAGTCTAAATTAAAAATTCCATTTAGTCTTAATGTTATATGTTTTGATGTATATTCTATAAGAAATTTTCATATCTTATTGCCTTTTTTGTAATATTCAAAAGGATTTAATTCTTCTTGTTCTATAGGTTTATAATTTTAGTTATAACTATATTTATTTTCTCTTTTCTTGTTCCTCTACTTTGACTTGTTTCATGTTGTTCGATTTTGAACCTTCATATTTTGGTTGCTCCATATTTTGAAGCTTATGCATAAATTTCCGTTATTTTTTAGGACTCCAAGAAAAAGGAAAAATGACAATATATTATATATAGATACAAAAACCTGTGTTTTTAAACTTGGCTCCTGCCTTACGCCCCCTCCAGTTCTATTCACTCTCTATTATTTCTACGTGTTTTAGTAGTGGGTTTAGCATCTTCCTTACTAAACGTCAACCCACCACTCATTTATGTCGCCGCCGGCGGTGGATTCCCGGTATCATGCAACCTCTGAAACCCCGTCTATCAATACCGCTATACCCAACTTCTCTCAATCATTTCGCCAACAACATGATGTAAAATCTGATAAGATTTTCGGAAACCCGTCTGAATTTTTCCAAGCTCAAACTGCTTGCCCTCCACGAACTAGGCCTGCAAATAGGTCTCGGCCGAGGTTGGCCAAGTTGAGAAAGCAGTTGCGCGGCAGGTCTAATGAGGGCTTCAACACATGTCAATCGGCTTGTGAGAATTATCTTGATTTTGGTAGGGTTTCTAATGGGTTTCTACAAGAGTGTGTGTCTAGTGAAGTTGAATTTTCAAATTTGGATTTTGGATTTAGTGCTGATGGTGGAATGAATACTGCTGTTAATTTGCATTCTTCTGAGAAATTTGTTGCGCAAGTTGGACAATTTGGTTCTACAGTAGAATCTTGGAAATCTGATAGTAATGGTTTTGTGTTTACCGGAAAGCAGGGGCAATTCAGTACAGATGATATTTCCCATGATAAGCTCGATGATGTGGGTTCTTTTGCTGATCGCTCTGATTTAACGAATGTGAATTCAGGAACCAAACTTGAATTTGCTCACGACACTGGTGTTGGATTTGAGTCTGGTATTGATAGGAGCAGCTCTATGTTGAACTTGAATCCGAATATGGGTTGTTCTAGTTGTAACATGGCGAAGAGAGATTCTGCCAGTGTTGAATTTGTGCTCGGTGCTAACCAAAATGGTTCCACCACAAACGGTAAGGCTACTGGTTCAGGTTTTGTGTTTGGTGCTAGCGGGTATAAGTCGGTTTCAAATTCAAATGAGGACAAAATAAATTTCGATAAGAGCCCAAAAAGCTTGTCTAATGATACAGGAGAGATTGAACGAAATACCAATGAAGTGAAAATTACTTCTGTTAAATATTCGAACAATGGAATTTTGAATAATCCTATGTTCGTATTTGGTAGTAGTGATATGAAAACTTTCAATTTTAGCGAATGCTGGGGTGATGTGAAGTCATGTAGTGAATCATGTGAAAATTACAACAGCATATCAAACGATCAAAATGGTAACTTCAAACATAAGTTCAACTTTTCATCCTTTGAAGCTACTACTGAGATGCCCGGTGCCTTTACCCTAAACCCTATACCTGATCTTGGTGATGGGATGAGTAAGCTAAATATTGATGAGATAAATGATGTCAATAGATCTGAAAGAAAGAAATCTTCCTCTAATCAAACTTACGAATGGAATCCAGAAATTTGTGGTGATATTGTAAGGGAACCTGTTGACTTTGGTTCAAGAGAAAGTAACAAAAGTTGTAATACAGCTAGTGCTTCTGTTGGGATTTCCAATTCAGAGTCATTTACTTCTCATGCAGTGCTTAATGGAAGTTTTATTGATAGCCAGTTACCTCACTTACAGGTGAATGATGTCACTGTGGCTGCATCATTTATGCCATCAACGAAAATAGGTTTTGAATCCCACATTGGAATTTCTGAAGCACCTACTATGGGTGTGGTTGTGAATGAAATTCATGAGAAAAGTTCTCTAAATCCTCCAGATAGGTTAGAGTTGCCCTTGAGAAATTTCAAACCTCCCAAGTGGGATTTTTCTTGTTTAAAAGAAAGTCTATTTCCTGAATTAAGTAGAAAGCAAGGAATGAATGTGAAGGGAAGCTCGAAAAGGGGGAAAATGTCAAAGATAAGGAGACAAAATGTGAAGCAAGTTTTTGTCAACAAGGAACAGTCAAAGATAGATCCCGCTCAAGATGAAGATGGTACTCAGGAGAGTGAAAAATATACAGAATGTTACTCACCTATGGATTTTTCTCCTTATGAGGAAACTACTTCAGCCGAGGAATTGCCGGTGCAATCATCAGTTTGTTCCACTCAACTAGATAACAATAATGGCCACTCTGTCTATTCCCCAATAGTGGTTCCTGGACTGCAAGATCGAAAAACTGATATTAATGAAAACAAGGACAAATCAAATATTTTTAAAAACGAGAGCCGTAATTGCCTGTCTGACAGATCAGTTGTTATCGATCATTCCTCAAGTGTTTTTGGAGCTGGAACAGCTTTCTTTGATTTTAACAGTAAGCAGGTCTGCAACAATGATGGTGATTGTGCTGCTTCAACTGAAGATAAACAAGATTTTAACCCTGAAAGCAGTGATGGATTGCAGTTTTCTTTTGCTTCAGGTTTGGAAGGCACAGATGGCAGAAAATTTTCTTTTTCTGCCTCATCCTCAGAACGTAGTAACTTATCCTCATCCAGGCGTCTGCCCAAAAAGAAAACTAGAAGAAAAGTCCCTAATGAGCCATTTGTTATAATGCCAGAATTAAATGCTAAGGTTGGTTGTGTCTTATTCTATTTTCACCTATGTCAACATTGTTAATTTTTAACACTCCGCAGGTTCAAGGAGGAGAGACATCTACATCACAAAAGAAAGTCGGCAATACATTTGAAACAAATGAACAGACGGGGAAAGGTTTTCCCTCAGGTGCTGTTGCATTTTTGGAAGCATGTGAGGCTTGGCGACTCAGGTGCCTCTCTTCATATAAATATAAACTTCATTGTTTTCTGGTTTGTCTATGATTGATTCCTCTACCAGAAATATGGTTATTTTGTTTCTGTTGATTATGTGTTTCTCTTTAGCTGCATGATTTTCTTATATATGGACAATTTCATTTCAATGTTATCAGGGGCAATCGGGCTTATAAAGAAGGGGATCTATTAAAAGCCGAGGAGCTCTATACACATGGGATAAATGTTGTTCCACCTACCAAGACATTGGGTTGCTGCCTCAGGCCACTTGTTATTTGCTATAGCAATCGTGCAGCAGCACGTATGTCTCTTGGAAACATTAGGGAAGCCTTATCGGATTGTATGATGGGTGCTGCTTTAGATCCCAACTTCCTTAAAGTTCAAATTAGAGCTGCCAAGTAAGGTCTTCGTTTTAGCTAATTGGATCTTATCATTAAAATAACTATAATTGTGTGAGGAAAATTCATATATGATTCTTTTGGACTGATTTTTAACAAATTATTCATGTGAGTAGATGGATAAACAAAATATCATTTGCTTGTGTTGATAATGGGAGTTTTAGATTCATACCTACAAGAATTTGCCAAGTACACAATATTGCCCTTGGACTGCTAAGCAACCTCCCAAAATCTTCCTAGCAATGAAACACTATTTCTAAGAGATTATGTTCCTATAATTCTAGGGGATTTTTTGCCAACTTTAAACTTCATTGATGGATTGGTTCATTGGCAAAATTCAAAAGGATTTTCTCATTAGTTTCATTTTAAGATTAGGAACCTCCATCATGCAGCCTATGCATTCTTGTCTTCCATTTTCTAAAATATGAAAAATATTTTCTTGTCTTCTATTTTCCACTTTGGCTCATTTCCATGCATAACTACAAACTTTATTAAAAGAGTGGTTTATATATTTAATTTAACACTTGATTTGGCTCCTTGGTGAGAACAATATAAATATCAATAGTAGATTGCTGGATTTGGGGAGGCTTAAAATTACACAAGGAAAATGGTCTAATCACCTTTGCTTGCATTTGACGGATAACAACCCTTGACTATAGTGCAGATTCAGGTTGCACATGCATGGGTCCTTATGTGCACTACTCTGAAGAATGAGACATATTTGAACTTCTAAGGACCTTTATCCTTTTTTTCTGTATCAGTTGTCATCTCGTGCTTGGTGAAATTGAAAAGGCAATGCATTATTTCAATATATGCTTGGATTGTGGAGCTGGTGTGTGTTTGGATAGACGACTCACTGTAGAAGCTGCTACAGGCCTCCAAAGAGCTCAGGTACCAAATGGTTTGCTCTTTTATGTGCTGCTGACCGGTCATCTTTAGTTGAAATAGAACCAAGCTATTTGTCACATTAAATGGGCTTAGAGATAATTACAAAATATCTTAAACTAGGAACTATCAAGAATAGAGTATTTCTATTCCTTTTTGAAATAAGGATGCCTGTTTTTTCTTGCAATATTTTTTCCCATGGCATGTGAGTGATAGAAATGAACATTGTGATGGAACTTTTCTATTCATCCTACATCACACTAAATATTTATATGTTGAAGTTCACGAGTGTTTTATGTGCAATCTTGTCTTTGACATGTTGTTACGAGTTTCGTTTTCATCTTTATCCATAAGATACCTGCCTCTTCACCTGAACATTTGTGTACAAGAGAGAGATAGAGAGATAAAGAAGAGTAATGCATCCATAGTTTCAGTTCTAATCTAGTTTATGTTATCTGACATACAGAAAGTTGTTGGCTGTCTGGATCGTTGTGTAGAATTTTTGGAACAGAAGACATCTGATGCAGCACTTAATGGTTTAGATATAATTGCTGAAGCTTTGTCAATTAGCCCATACTCAGAAAAATTACTGGAAATGAAAGCAGAGTTTATGTTCATGGTTTGTGTTCTTTCAATGCAGTGTTTCTATAATTTCCTTATTTCATTTTCAAATTGTTATGTTAGCAAGCAGCTAAAATCACTGCTGTACTAGTTATATTTGCATGCCTACAAATTTTGGTCTTAGCATGGACTCCTTTTTTGCGTGTCTCTCTGCAGTTACAGCGATATGAGGAGGTGATTCAGATATGTGAGGAGACTCTTTGTGCTGCTGAAAAGAATTTTCCATCAGTGGGTGTTGATAACCCTCTTGGAAATACTGGTGATTCTGAAAACAAAAGTTTCTCATTTGCTAAGCTGTGGAGATGGAGGCTAACATCAAAGTCTCAGTTCTGTCTGGGAAGGCTTGAGGCAGCTCTGGTTTTACTTGACAAGTTGAAGCAAATGGGATCTATCAATGACAAGTAAATACTTATAATCTAACTTTGCATATTCAAAAGGAAATTTTTTCCTTTTGTTCTGTTAACTTTTTTTTTGAAAAGGTTCCTGATAAGCTTAATTTTATAGATATGCAAGTAAATTGCTGGAATCAACTTCATTACATGTCACCATCCGTGACCTTTTAAGTCATAAAGTAAGTTTTTTATTAGTCTTATTTTTCCAGTTTTAATCTATATATTATATTTTTCATCATAATCCATAGGTTGTATTGTTCTTGTTGAAGATGTTCGAAATATATTATGTATATTATCTGGTTAGAAATATGATTATGTATCATATGTAGGAATATTTTGTATATCCTATACTATAATGGTTATAGTATTGTTTAGTAATATTGTTTTTTCTCATTATGTAATGTGGTACTACCCTATCATTATAAATAGATGGTTTACACAAAATGAATCACACAATTCAGTACCATAATGGTGTTTATGTTCATGGAATTAAGGTTTCTGAATTGAACTATGGTGAAACCATTATTTATAATCGTATCCTTCTCTTTTTTCTTTTATATCTACTTTGAAGTGGATGCTTTTGTTGGAAGAAGTTACCATCGTAGGAGCAACAAAACAAAAGTGGCAGCTGAATATTCTTAATTAGGAAGTCTTTTATTATTCTGCCTGCTTAGGAAATAACTATTTTTATATATTATTATATATTATGCTGTTTTGGGTTTCGTAGTATTACTACTTGATCAGGAGTCCTAATTTAGGTAGAAATTTGTTTGCCTTTTGAGATTTAAGACATTGTCTTTCTTTTGCCTATATATAGGTAGGTATTATGCAATGGGAAGCAAGCAATATTCATCTTAATTAATTTAATTAATAATAGTAGTAGTTTTGGAATAGCTCTGTAATAGCATCGCTTTTTTCTACCAAGGTAGGTTCTTCAAAGAAAGGAAGAAACACTAACAAAGGAAAAGAGGTGGACGTCACTGTTAATCGTCCCTTTTCTCTGGCATATAACATACTTTCACATAGTATCAAAGTAATTTGACATGATATTATAGTCAAGTTCTAACTATAAGAACCTATCCTCGTTAAAGTTTGAAGTTTCATTGTCAAAGCGTTATTCTTTATTTTTTTGGTTTTAGATGCCCCATTTCTTCATTCGTTGTCAATATCTTCACCTTTCAATGGATGCCTTTTTTTCCGCCTTTCTTTCTGGCAGTTCATTGGGAGTATTTTTCTTTTTAGCAACATGTTAAAGAGTGCCATTGCCCTTCTTTCGTCCTTCCTTTTGGCAACTTATTGAAAGCTTCGTTATCCCAATTCTATCTTTTCCTTCGATAGCCCATTGAGTGGACGATTATTGTATTCTTAGATTATCTTTTCTCTATCTTTATTTTATTTTCCCTCCTTTATCCTTGTTTGGCAAATATTTATTTACTTGCTTGAGGGTTTGTGTTAAAGATCATGGAGATTTAGTATTTAGGAACTTATTATTTATCTAATATAGGACTATTTTGTATATCTCATAATATTATACTTTTAGGTATTATTTAGTTCTTTTTATAATCTTATTATAGAATGTTGGACTGCCCTCCTATTGTAAATAGATGGATAAAATCAAATGAACAACACACTACACTAGTGGTTCAAGTTAAACTATTGTATATATTTTTCTCTTTTATATCTACTTTTCACGTACAACCAAAGCTAATTTAACATTTCTTGTTTAATATGTGGATATGGACATGTGTTTAAGCTATACAACATCTTATTCCCATACTATAATAAATAGATGGGAAAAATCAAATTAATAACATGCCTCAGCATCTTGGTTGCCACAATAAACTATCATATATGTTCTTCTACTTCTTTTTCTCCTTTACCTCTACTTTCACATAAGCTCAAGGCTAATTGAGTAGTTCCGTCAAGTGTACATTAATGTTCTTGTTGATTGTAGAATGCAGGCAATGAAGCTGTTTGTTCAGGAAGATATGCAGAAGCTGTGGATCATTATAGTACTGCATTAGCAAGTAATGTTGAATCACGCCCTTTTGCAGCAATATGCTTCTGCAATCGTGCCGCAGCTTATCAAGCCTTGGATCAAATTACCGATGCTATTGCAGATTGCAGTTTAGCTATAGCCCTTGATGGAAATTACTGTAAGGTATAAATTTCAAGTACATTTCAAACCCAATGTGCTAGTATCAATAGCTCATAAATGCTAAAAACATGGAGTTAACATTGTGGACAGCTAAGAGGTAATCTTACAGTAGTTAACAAACTTGATTTGTAAATTTGGCTTAAAAATTTCTTGAAGGAATGAATTAACTACTTGTGTTGAAAATGAAGAAAAAAGAAAGAAAATCCTTGACAATAAGCAATATTCACACAGAAATGTCAAAAATTTTATTCAACTTGTCTGTTATGCTTAATCTATTACATGATTTCAATGATGGATTTCAAATAAGGTGTCATCTCTCTCTTTCTGTCATGCTGAACTTTTATCCTAGTAGATGTGCTAGTTGTAAGTACATAGTATTGATGTGCAGTCATTACATCTTATGTCTCTGTTAGTGATAGCCAAACCTTTATTTTTAGATGGAAAACTCATTGATTGATAAGATTGCTAATCATCAGTAAGGTTAGTTACTAATGGAGTTTATGTTTTAAGTTACATGTTTGATTTAGGGTAAAAGACATGGAGCTCTCCTGTAGTTTAAGAATCTTTAGAAAATCCTATAATCTATAAAATTCTAGAAAAAAAACTCCTAATTTTTAGTTTTTCAGGAAAACATTTTCTCTTCGATTTTGGTTAAAAAATAATGATGAAATACATATGGTATGAATATTATATTCGAATTAATCAAATGTCACTTATATGGTAACCCAATTTAGTTCTTAAACTTGACTTGAGTCATTTAAACTTGATTTAAATTAATAATTTAAGATAATTATAATAAATTATTAGTTTAGGTCGGGTTTAATTAGTTTGATTCAAGTTTAAAAGATCATCATGTAAGCAGTATTTGATTGGTCCATGTGTGATGTTCATGTTGCATGTATTTTATCGTTATTTTTTAACTGAAGTCTAAGAGAACTGACTTTTCCAGAAAATTGAAAATTATAAGGAACTTTTAAATTTTTTTTTAAAGATTAAGGGTTTTTTATAAAGTTTTGAAAACTACAAGGGAGCTCTGTATCGTTTACCCTTTAATTTATTTTATTTTTGTATCATTATAGAATGATTCCTCTTTACTACTGGGGAAGTGTAAAAGAAGTTACTTTGAATGTTGTAACAAAGAAAGACAAATGCTAGCTCCAAAACCTGGTGAATTACTGTTTAAAATATGTTAAAATATAAAATTTAATTATTTTTTACAATTCTACTTTCAGCAGCCCAAAACATAACACGTCATACCTAATAGTGTTAAAGAGATAACCAACATTGCAAGAACTGGGGAACAATAAACCAGAGAGCCAAAGATTTGGGTGCCTGCGTGAAACAGATAATCAGACGAGGAGACCTCATGTTGACCAAATAACTAGATATTTGGTCAATTGATTAGTGAGAGATGGGAGAGAGCGAGCATAAACCATAACATAGATGCTAGAGACTGTGTTGCAAAGGAATTGGACCAGCAAAAACCCGACTAGGATACCTTGGAGATGATGCGAAAGAACTGCAAACCAAAATACAAATGCATCTGTTGCAGAGAGATGAGCAGGAGGAAGTTGTGAGAGATGCAGAATAAGTGTTTTTGATTTTTGGTTTAGGGAAAAAAGCATTTTTGATGCATTTCCTTGTAGTTTTAAAATGTTATGATATGGTTTGCGGTGCATCAAGTGCATTTTCTCCCCCAACATGTTTTTGCAATGCTTAAAACTCCCAATTCAGGGCATCTTGTGCTTTATAGTTGAAATCAATCTTGTACAATTTCTGTGTTCTAACCCTAATGGCAAGCAAGTGTTGATACCGAAATTCTTTATTGGCATTTTTGTCTTGACTTTTATTCTTGGGGCAGGCAATTTCTAGGAGAGCCATTTTACATGAGATGATCAGAGATTATGGACATGCAGCCAGTGATCTCCAAAGACTCATCTCCATTCTTGAGAGTCAATCACAAGAAAAGTCCAGTCAGTTTGGCAGGCCTGGTAGATCTGCTAGCGTCAGAAAAGAATTAAGACAAGCCCAACATCGATTGTCCTTGATGGAAGAGGAAGCAAAAAAAGGAATTCCTTTGGATTTATACTTTATCCTGTGAGTTATCATTCAATTTGGTTATCCTGTAAGTTATCATTCAATTTGGCTTTGACAATTAATTTTCAGCTATAAAACTGCTGTCCAATAAATAAAAGTTAATGCAGCTAT
Organism: Erythroxylum dillonii; assembly: GCA_032467995.1. Lineage (NCBI taxonomy): Eukaryota > Viridiplantae > Streptophyta > Magnoliopsida > Malpighiales > Erythroxylaceae > Erythroxylum > Erythroxylum dillonii. Next base: position 203,418 of record JANKYE010000008.1, on the reverse strand, counting down.
TCTAAAACTATAATGATCTTACTGTTACAATCACTTTCCTGTGAACACTTATATAATTGTTATGATGTTTGAGGAAATTTTTTTAGCTGCTTTAATTATTTTGTTCTCTGTGTTAGTAGTATGGAAGGGGAGTCCATTCTCTTAGGAGGATGAGTTCCTGATGATGATTTTCCTATACACATGTTTTTATTTAATCTGGCATTATGCCTACCTAACAAACAAGAATGTAAACCATCTTTATGTACATGTGCTGGGCCCAAATTTCTGTTTCCTTAGAAGCTATTTGTTCCAAGTGTTAATGCATGTGAATGTGTTCACCACCTCATAAGTTATGACGTTCTACCCTGCTCGTGAGTGGACTTATACTTTATAATCTACTTCTGAAACATACTTAGTTGTGGGATATGTGCCACAGGAAGCATTAATGCCATGGAAAACAATCTTTAGTTTCTGTTGCTTTACATTTTTGTGCTTTGTCTCTGAAAGTTCAGATGCCATTCTTGTTGCATTCTCACGCATGGGAGTAAATGATCTGATTGAGTCAAGTTGGGACCGACCTTGTAGTTCAACTTTCTAGTCCAAAAAATTGAAATAACTGCCAACTTATGTAATATAAAAAGTCTACTGCTTGTAAATGGAGCTGATTTAAGTTTTTGCGATCAGGCCATGCTTGTGCATTGCATTGCATCATAGAGTGTTCAAAATTTTCTTCACTAATCTTCCTTTATATGAACTAAATATAATTTATTGGGTCAAAACAAATAACAATGGTTCAAAACAAAGTATGGAGCATCCTGACATCGTGTCCAAGGCTTTGCACTCTGTTGTTTTATCAAACTCATAAGTTAGTATGGAAGAGAGACTGCTTGAATTAAAGAAGTCATGAAAGGTAGATTGGCATTGTGAAACAGGTTCCTCTGCATAGATCATAGAGAAATGAGATGCGGAATGTTGTTTGCATTTGGTAGGTTGGTTGAGTTAATGCAACCATTATTGCTTCTTATATTACTGGAGTAACTGAGACTGTACCGTCCTTGCTGCTCTGTGATGTGGCTTATTCTAACTTTCTTAGTTAACTACTGCTTTCCAGTGGAATAAAAAAATCTGATGCTGCAAATGATGTAAAGAAGGCATACCGGAAAGCAGCATTAAGACATCACCCAGACAAGGTTTGTCTTTCTGTGATGCATATGATTCTTCCAAAAATCTCATATCTTGAAGCAGTCAAAAAACTCTTCCTTTATTTCTGCAGTTCCTGACACTCTTCATATTTGCTTCTTATTATTAGTTTTTATTTATCTTATAGGCTGGTCAATCTCTGGCAAGAAGTCAAAGTGGATATGAGGGGAGACTCTGGAAGGAAATTGTCCACGAGGTTCATGCCGATGCTCACAGGTTGTTTAAAATGATTGGAGAAGCTTATGCAATACTCTCTGACCCTACGAAGGTATGGTATATTTTTCATGTGATGTAGAAAGGTTTCTGTGAATGATTATCATTTGGAGTTTGAGAATTACCTGGATCTAAAGGAGCTGTCCAAGTTTTTGTGTATGGTTGATTCATAAATTCCCAGCTATTTGTTACTCATGTTTGAACTGCACATGTACTTTTTATATCTTTAATCGGAGTTCTAAATGAAATGATTAGCTTAGATGTTTTTTCTTTTATTCGTTCTTTTTATCTCTTAAAGTATATTTTTGTCTTCATGTTATCTGTTTTATTTGCTGGTTTGTCTTTGAGGTTTTAAACCTAGCAAATTGTTTCATGTTGGAGAGACCATCATCCAACAGAAGTAATTAGCATCCTTAGTCATGGTAGCATTCTATTTATGGTTGCAATACGAGAATGTCATCTCTCCGGATAATGGAAACTAGAATACAAGGACCCTAATTTCCTACAGCTGATCTTGTATCTTGAGGCTGTTCAATATGTAAATCTTCTTGTTCCAATGGTCTAAATTTTGAATTCGTGAACACTCCTGTGAGCTGTCTAATTTTCTACAACTTCAGCGAAATTGTTGCAATTGCTCATTTGATGATCATTATTTGATTTGTAATTTTGGCTCCTAAAGGCTACTATTTTCTGTTAACAGCGTTCAGAGTATGATTTTGACGAAGAAACTAGAAAGAAAACTAAAGAAAGCAATGGAAGCGGGAGGAATGGAAAGTCATCAGATGGACATAGCTATCCATTTGAAAGGGGTTATTGCCAAAGATATTCAAAGGATAGTTGGAAGCATTATGGTAATTCACGTTCTCGGTGGTGAAAAACAAATGGAGGTCTTTCAATCCTTATTCAAACAGATTATCGTGATTGATAATGCCCTATGAACTACCGAAGTAGCTCAGTACAATTCGTGGATGCATGTGGCTACCTCCCGTTTCCAACAATTCATGAAAATCCAAAAGTTGATCCAAGGATAAGGAATGGGTCATTTCCCAAGTTTTATTTTGGATATAGGGAGTGAGATACGGAGGCTTAGATACACAATACACATTCTTAAGGTGGAAGGACCATGGAGGAAATTCAGATTTATTAGACCATTAATGTGCGCAAATAATTCATGACGCGCCTCTCTGCTCTTTCCAACATTTGTTAAGTAACATAAAGACACGAGGCAATGGATGTGGAATTACTGCTTTTAGATTCAATTGAGTTTGAGTTTGGATTACTTAGGGGACATCGATTTATTTAAAAGAATTAGATCTTGGTCAAGCCCGGACAGTTTTAAGTTTAGGGGTAATTAAAAAAAAAAATTATTTTACACTTATTTTTTAAAAAATTGATAAGAGTTGGCGCCAACCCATTATTGTTTATAGACAATAGTACATTCAAAATTTCCCACTCTGTTCCAAGTAGAGCTGGAGATGTTATTGGAGATCTACTGTTGGTAAGGCTCATGTATTCGAACCTATCGTGCCCAGCTAAGAAGCTCTAGTCAATGCAAGGATTTGATTGAGTGGGATTGTTTTATTTTTGAAATCGTTAGCAACTACATTACGTGTTCAAACGCATTGCAGACAGATTTTAAATATGTTATTACAAGAGAATGCATGCCAAACAGCAACTTGTGTATATTTGTCATCTTTTGATACTGTTACAAGCAATTCACTCCCGTGGTCGACGAGATTAATTTTGCTTAACACTGACTGCAATTGCTCCATACGGCTCTCCACCCACGTCAAGACCTATAACTCGAGTCTAATAAAGAAAATGCAAAGCAGTTGGATGCATTGTCCCAAGTAAAGATCGCAAATTTGGCCAGTGTTACAAAGGTTAAACGTAAAGAAATAAATCTCAACCGAAACAAATCTGACAGCAAGCTATGAATCATAAATTATCCTCCAAAAATTATTGTCATTTAATCCAGCTAAACTTTCCTGGAAAATTTCACGAGTACAGTCGGTCTAATTGGGATCTCAGAATCATCTTCAGATGTCTGACAAATTGCTACACTGGTACAGGTAAAAAAATTTCATTGAGCAGCCTGTGTCTGTGCATGCTCCAGAAGTTGACTGACCAACTTGTAGGTACGAACCGATAGTGCCTTGGTGTGATCTATTAACTGCTCATACCTGGAAAAGTTAAACAAAATTTGGATGCATGAGAGCAACAAAATAAAACAGAAACTGAGAAGATCAACATGATAAACTGGATTCTTTTATCCGTATCTTACACATTCGGATCATTAGGATCCATGATTACAGTTCCGGACTTTGAATCAATTTTAGCATCAAGCTTTGAATTTTGGATGAGATTTACAATCCACCTCTCAGCTTCCTCATAATTCAGATTCAATTTCTCTGCAAGAACTCTGCCACACATTAAACTGATCTAAATTAGTATGTCAGTGAGTCGATAAGAAAATATTTCTAATAGTGTATGCCAATACTAAGTTAAGCTTGTGGAGGAGGCTTTACATTAAAGCAGCGTATGGCAGAAAAAATAATCAAAGAAGAGATTGTTTAAGTGTTTCATCGTACAACAAAAGGAAGTTAAAAAATACTACGTTCATTCGATCAAGTGTGAGGAAAATATTATAGTGTGCAACTTCCATTTGACTCAAAAACACCTGTCCTAGATGTGTAACCAGACATAATTCCTTTGCATCAAGAAAGTTGCGGGCTAAAACTACACAAAGAAAAAAGCTGCTGCTATTTAAAATATTATTTCAACAGATATCACTAACATTACCAATATCACACAATGTTGATGATTAAATCAGCATTGTTAAGAATTAATTATCATCTAGGAGATCTTATTCAGGCAGATGTTTTACTTCAGAGTTTCAGGGATCTAAAGACTAGATATCTTCTGGGATAGACAAGCCAAGTTCAAGAATTCAGCATGCCATTTCCATGAATAAGACTACATTAGTAAAATCATCAAGCCAAGTACTAAAATTATCACTCAAGTTTAACTCCAAGCAATTTACTTAATCTCTCAGAAAAGAAGTTCATCTGTGGACGTATATGGAACAATTAAAGGAGAGTAGTCATTACCCCATATCAATGCGTTGATGTATTCGGCAATAAGTTTCAAAGATAAATAGACGAGCATTCTCAAAGAACTCATCTCTCAATGGCACGGTAGAAAAGGTACCATCTTCAACTCGTTTTCCAAGGAATGGATCATTAATTATCAACTGTAATATGAAAAATTTCTAAATCAAACTGGAAACAAAAAGTTCGTATCTGAAGGCATTTATCATAAGCACCAATGAAAGGTGGTCAATTGGCACAAACGTTCAAACAAGCACAAATTATCAGCAAGTCAAATTAGAACAGGTAACTTACTTCTTCACACTCCCTCATCTTCCTTTGGGCCCCATCAAAATCATAATTAACATAGACACATGCTAAAAACTCTGTAATAGGGTCTTTGTAAACATGCTGCTCTTGCTGAATAACCTTTATAAATTCTTTGAATTGAGGTCTTCTCCTTTTGTTGACAATGAATGCAGTTGCTAGGTAACGTAAGAGATGGGGAGCATTGGTCTGAATGGCATTAAGATACCTAAAAAGAATTTGTAAAGAAAATATGAAGCAAATATGAGAGGTCATATTAAGGAAGCTAAGAATATAGCCGAAATAATGCAAACACTTGAACTTGCACTTCAATATTATTGTACAAGAAGCAGAAGGAGATGTATTGCTTTGCATACTATTGCATGCCTTTTAAGAATAAATCTAAACCAGTGTCTTAAATTAACTATGCCTGCATGATAACCCATAACATTGCTTATCATTATCAAGAAAAATAATGAGTCGAATTATTTTCCTGGACTTCAGAAGATATAAATTTTAACAACACTATGTACGCTAGCCTCTGTTTAAACTGGTTAACATCTAAAAGAAAAAAAATGGTAAAGAAGTTACACTCATTGGAGTGTAAGAGCAAACATGATACCTGCTGCAAAATAATAGACACATTGAATTGCATAGTTGTGATAGAGGCAGAAGTAATAACTAAGCACTACAGGAATGAAAAATAACTGAGTTGTTAAATAGCATTCATAACTTCTCAAAAAATGATAAGAGTCACATGAGGGCTCTCCATTTTGTTCACATTTTGTGGCAATAAGTACCGTTTTGAAGTAGAGCTTCGCCCGCTATTATCTAGAAGGCCGAGAATACCTAAATAAATTATTTAATCTTATAATTCAAATAACACTGAGCAAATACAAAGGGTCATCTTTTTGTCCCACAATGAAGTTGTGTGAAAAATAAATGGAGTAACAAACCAAGTTTGTTTTCAGCAACAAATAGATGCGAGAATATTCATACTTGTCCTGATTAAAAAGGTCAATGATTTGAGTTCGTCCATTGTCATTGTTGAAAAATATGAAGAGACTCCAATGCATCAACCAAATCCTACTTTGCACCTGATTCAATGGTGATGAAAAACTCTGTCCACAAAAAATATAAAGTCCACAATCAGCATGTCTTTAGAAGACAAAACATGGCAGTCAAAGCGAAATAGAAACAATTTTGTTTTTGCAAAAATAACCTTAGAATCAATAATTTCCTTCAAACGATTAAGTTCTTCAAGAGCAATATCCCAGTTCTGCATGAGAATCTCTGCAGCCAACTTTCCCCACAAAGCACTGAGATTCCTCTCACTGTTGGTGCACAATGCCCTATATTGATCCAAATAGTCAGCTGCTCCTGAGTAGTTCCCACATTCAAATTGAAATTTCGCGTACTGATATAATGCCTCAATCTGCTCAGGACCAATCTGCTCAAAATAACTAAATAAATAAGTAATCCATTTTTATAATAGTATTCTTGTTTACTATTTTATCAATACTCAACAAATTAATAAGGCCCATATTTCTACATACCAATTCCTCAATAACAGAAACAACTAAATTCACACTTCGATAATTGCATCAATTCCTCAACAGATTAGGAAGCTCCCAGCTTTCTACATACTAGTCCACAATCGGGGAAAAAAAAAAACACTGACTACTGCACAATTCCTCAACAAAATTAAAGTTCTCCCATCTATACATACCAGTCCCTCTATTAAAAAAAGCGAACACTTTGACCATTGTATCAATTCCTCGACAAAATTAAAAAGCTGCCATCTTTCTACGCACCAACCCTCTATAACCAAAACAAATAGATTCCCACTTCAAGTATTGCATCGATTGCTCAATAAAATTAGAAATCCCCCATCTTTCTACATACCAATCTCTCAATATCAAAAACAAACAAATTCTCACCTGATAACGGTCACGAAGCATCTGGAGATTGTACTGCTTATCAGATCTTAACTCCTGAACCGCGCTTCCATTCTGCAAAAACGCCACCAATGGCGCTGCCGCCTCCTCCAACGCTTTTAATCTTGATACTACCTCCAATCTTCTCTCCACCATATCTAACATAGTAAAAACAACAACAAAGAAAAAGCACTATAACTGTAGTACTTCAACGAGGAAAGAAGAAAATAACTAAAGAACAAACCTTGAGGAACATCATCAGTGTGATAGAGACTCTTGTGTATGTCCATGGCGTAATCGACCATGTTAGTGTTATTGAGTAGTTGTATTTTGGATTTCAAGATCTGCTCATCAGGGTAGAGCTGCCGTTCCTGCAGAAACTCCAGGAGAGGGAACACCAAGTGTCTGTCAAGATTCGGAGCAAGTATCGGCGTCAAATCGTAGTCCGCCATATCCAGTGAAACCTAAGAAAGAAGTCGAAAGTAGTATAAGAGCCGCAATAAAACAAACCCCGTCACTAAATTGATTCATTAATGTTGCCTTCTTTCTCTTTTAAATGAATTTCTAATTACGTCCCTCTAAATTACGATTGGTGCGAATTTCTTTCCGTTTAATTTTGCCGAAATATATCAATCTACAGATCTTTAAATTTTATCAAAAAAAAAAAAGAAGCCAATTTTTACGGTAAATTTGATTTATTAGCTAACTTTTAAAGTGAAAATTCACTCCAAAATATTCTTTATTTCAATAAAATTTAATAACCAGTCTTTACCCTAGTTTTTAATATAAATAAGTTAATATTACTAATTAGAGATATGCAGCCTACACTCGATTCGAGCATTGAAGTACTTTAAAATAACATTATTTTAATATAATTGACTAGATTAGTGACGTTTTGATCTCAGGTTTCAAGTCATCCCCAAGCTTAATCAACTCAAATATGATCTACTAACTTGGTCAGTCAAAATCCAATTATCACCCTTATTGAAAATTCTTTAATTCTAACAATACTATTAACTTTTATTTAAATAAACTACATTTAAATGAATATTAATCTAAAGGTTAATTTACAAATATTAAACATTAAAATTTTTCAAAAATATTAAGAATAAATAGTATTTTAATTATAAAATAATGTTAACATAAAATTTCCAAGCCACAAAATATTTATTAAATAAACACCAAGCTAAAGTAATCATCAAGTAGAAAGCAACATATGAATAAGCTAGATTTAGGTAAGATATCTTTAAGACTTTGCGATGTTTGAACTTAAATCTGACTTAATGTATGACTAATATGGCTGATCCTTACCCTGGAGATCTCACAGGCAAGTGCTTATATCAAACTATAATATAGTGTTAGTGAATATAGAGTGTCAATCCCAACTTAGCATTCATCCTACCTAGTGATGCGAATGTTAATAAGGATTTATTGAAATATAAACACTAAATGAATTACTTGGATCGCTTCACTTGAATCAGACTTATTCGAACCCAATGACCCAATGCCTTAGTTGAAAAAGAATTAAAAGAATCATAATAAGATTGACATCACACACTAATATTTGCACTAATGGATCAAATATTAGTGTTATAAGTTCGATAAAGTCATAAGAATGTTTGTTCTTGATAAGTTCAGGTCTAGGTTAGAACCAAGGAAAGAGAAAACCTCTCAAGTTGATATATCACACTAAGATAATATGTCCATTCACATTTTTTTTGGGTGTGTTTTATATTAGCACCCTTAATAACACAATCTTGGCGAACAAACGCCCAATTGATTAGTTATAGCCCAAAAAGGAACCTAATAATTATTACAGTAAGATAATGGCCCCAAATAATATAAAACACAACCTCAATTAAAACAAATAACCCAAAACATGTTCATCCTCGACATCTTTTTACTATCAGCCCTTATGTATGGGATGGGTTCATCTCTTCTAGATTCCATGTTCAATTCAAGTGCTTTGCTCAAAACTTCATCTTGCTTCATAATTTATATGATTAAGGCTCTAAGTGCCTCTTGAATCACTTTAGTTTTAGGGTGTGTAATTGGATTAGTTGTTATACTTAATGGAGATTTCATTGACGTCCCAAGCTGGTTCTCATCATTCCCCTTCTCCATAAAAGGATTTATCTTTAAATCATCACCTACATAAAGAAGCAAAATGAGAGACATTAAATGTAGCACTAACTTATAATCACCTGGTAAGTCCAAGTTGTAGACGTTATTACTAATGCACTTATTAGATTCGTATTTGACTATAATTATATCCCATATTTCATGTGTTTTGCTTGATATTTTATAGTTTTGTTGTATATTTGATACTTAATTTGCTCTAAGTCCATTTATAGGTGATAATTGCCTTCCATAAAAAAATGAGAAGAATTGGAATGAAATCATGGTATGAAATGAAAATTTAAAGCAATTTGGACTTATATTGTAACATCCCGTCCCCAAAGGAAGGGCTAGGACCCGATCTGACTTGGCAAGGTAGAGACTAAGTTTGGCATGGATATTTTTGGCATGGCTCGGTCGGATTGGCTGAACGACCGACCGACCGAG
>JANKYE010000008.1:89225-106542 GCA_032467995.1 Erythroxylum dillonii | reverse complement strand
TAATACATATTCCAATAGTAAGCATATTTCGTACTAAATGTCATTAATATTCTAACCCCTACTTTGGGGCGTTACACCAAACCCGTTGATCATGGGCCAGGTCGGGTTTATTTTGACGTGCCTGCTTAAACTATTATATTATATATGCCCCCAAAGTCCAAACTGATGCATATTATTTTACTGTTTTGTCTTAACCTTTATATAGAAGGAGAATCTCATATGATTTGAACACATTTTCTAAATTAATAGATTATTAAATCAGTTTTATTTTTCAAATCAAATAATTTTATATCATTATATTAATTTATGTAAATTCGATTTGTTATTTAAGGTATTTCATTTATCTTTTCCAATTATAAAGTTTTTACAAATTAAAGTGTACATTAACTTTTAATTAAGGAATAAATATGACAACTCACAAAAAATAAAAATTTTCAACATAATAGGTCCTGAAAAGGAATAAGAACATATTCATATGCAATGCCTTATTCTCATTTTCCCTAATCATAAATAGTTACAGCACAAACTCATAAAAATAAAATAGATTTTGACACACAATGTCATAAAAAATAAGAAAAATAAATTCATATATGTTCTTCTTTTCCATATTATGCAATAATAAATTTTAATTTTAAATTAAATATTATTAAATAAATAATTAACATATTAATTTTACTTTATTTTAAATATAAATAGACCCTTATTTACAAAATTACATTATTTCCTCGCTTTTTTAGAAGAGCATTATTCGTATTTTCTTTATTCAATAAGTTAAATAGAAAAAGATTGATGTTCTTTTTTTTTCAATAAACAAGTAACTAGAATATTTGATACATTTATTTTCACTTTTCATAATTAGCTTATTTCATAAGATAAAATATCATTAAATTTTTTTAGCATATGATATATTTTAGTCTAATTATTAGTATGAGATTTAAACAAAGAATGTCATTAAAACCTTATAAAAGTGAAGTTCACACATTTACTTACAAGTAACAATTAAGAAGCAAGTCTATCCATAGGAATGAAGACCAGATGGATTTCGTAACAATTATTGTTAAATTTCATTTGCCTTTGCATGTTGTTTTTGTATTTGACTGTGTAATGTTGAGATAACTTTGCTATAGTTAATTCAAATCTTATTCAGATTTCAAAAAAAGATAGTTAAGAAGCAAGGATGCCAACCTAGTAAAGAGTAACCAACCAGGAGAGTTCTTTATGCATTAGAGCACACAAAAAGCAATCTAAGATTGAAATCTTAAAAGTGCAAGAGATGTAAGTAACATAAGAGTAATCGCCTATACCAACCAGTAATAATCATTTTACATTAAGCTAGTTAGTTATGCATTAACATTCCGTGGTTTCCAAAGCAAAAGTTAAGCAAATTCATCCTTAATAATCACTCAAGTAAGCACAGTCTAGAAAGTAGGTAATCATTATATCCTATATAAAGATGATGAGCCATTATATGCATCTTTACCTGCTTTATCAACTCTTATAAAAGGAGATTTTCTTGTATGGATTTTCCTTAAAAGATTCTTTTATTTCTTTCATTCCATAATATATACATAGAGTACCCAAAAGCAATCTTCAGTATCCTACAGTCCTCCTTGAAGTTGTTACCCGTAGAGAACCAAGTAGTTATGTCATGTAAGCAAGTTCTAAAGAAATGTATATTATAAAGGACCTAGATATGCTTTCATATGTTGTAGGAGATTTTACACTTGAAAAAGAGGTGATCAATAGATTTTGGTTCCTTAATGTATAAAACACAAGTGATAGGAGACTAAGGAAGTTCTTAAGCCTGATAGCGGTGCTTAGTCTTCCTCTCAATACTAACCAGACAATGATGGAGACTCAAGAGCTAGCATCTTTCATCTAAGCTAGCTTATGCCATCTTATCCTGGGAGCTTGACTTTTTAACATACCTACGTAAGAAGAGTTAATAAAAAACACCAAAAAGTGGCAACTCCATTTTATAGTATCTTCCTAGTTAAGGATTAAATTAAAACTAAGTTCCTTAGTACTTAATATGAGAAGCATTTGTAGATTCATATAAGCATTACTAAGGATTTGGCTCACTAAAACATTATTTAGAACTATGTTTTCAAGGGTTCAAGTTCTTGAATGCTACTAAGAGGCCCTACAATTGATTAATTATCATGCCAGAAGAAGGTGAAATGTCCATTGCCTGCCTTAGAGAAGATACTCCATCTAACATTGTCTCTCACTTTTTGCATATTCACCGTAGTCTAAGAAGAGTCATATCTTGGTTAAGTTTTCCATAAGCTTGCCTTGCTCAAATGGTGTGAATGTACTTACTTTAGCGATAATGCTTTTTTGTCAATAAGTATCCTCTATGTCCTCTTCATTACAAGCATATTATGATTGAGATAATTTCCAATCTCCCTTCATCACTAGGTAAGTAAAGCTACCTCCATTTCACCTTGGCTAGAGCAGATTTAGAGCTATCCACTGCTTACAGAAATTGTGTAATTAGCCTTTATATTGTCTTTGCTATGTTTACGAGGATAAAAACATGTGAGGACCAATAGATATGTAAGCTATTAACTAATGAATTTATCAATTTCTCTTATAGTTATAGATAAATTTTAAGTTACACTAGATGGAAATCCTTTTTTAATCCTTTCTATCAAATGGTGGAACTCATTGGTATGGGATCTTTTAAAAGATATAGTAATTCCAAATTAAGAAATTTGGGTATTTTAAGCTCAAATTCAATAAGTTACTATATGTTTTTTTTAATTCATCATGTTTTCAATCATATCTAAAGAATGTTTCGTTTTATAAGTTACTATCTACTATAATTTTTTTCTTTCAAATTGGTCCTTTCCCGTGACACTAAGCTTCCAAGTTATTTCAAATTTTGCGAAGCAAATGAATATTTGACAAAAGTCCTAATGGGAGATAATTATAATTCTTAATTTGATAAAATAAATTTTTATATTATTGAAAACCTTGATTATTCAAATTTAACAAGAAGAATAAAATTTTGAACAAATCCAGCACCAATGTGTTTTCCCAAATCATAGCACAAAAGAATCAACCTATAAAGAAGGTCAAAAGTTGACTTTTTTATTTTTATAGTAGAATATCAAACTAATTATTTTCCTTTTCCTACACCTTAAGTACTCGACTTCCTTTAAAATATTTAAGAGTTTAAACAATTTAAAGGTTCTTCTAAATTTCAATAATAGCACCGACCAATATTCTAAAATAAAGTATAGTATAGTTTCATTTCTTGAATAATTAGCGATAATATGAATAATTTTAACTCAAGCGTTTTTATGATGATCTAACTTAGCTACTTAAGTGGTATTTAAAATAGAATTTTAAGATTTTATATGAAATGTTTAGTAACTCTCAAATGGCCTCCCATATAGCCTCTTCCAGAGGTAGGCATTTTCATTTAACAAGGCTTTCCTCAACAAAAGGTGATCCTTTTTTAACCTAGCAAGTATCTAAAATGCCTTCAGGTTCTATGATAATTGCTCCATCATCATTAGTAAAAGGTAAGTCAACCGTAGTATCACGAGGCTCCCCCACTTTCTTTTTAAGCAACGAAACATGAAAGACGAGGTGAATTTGGGATCCTTCTAGGAGCTTTAATTTATATGTTACCTTCCCAATACATTGCTCAATCTAATAAGGACCATAAAATCGACTTGCTAATTCTTCAGAAGCTCTATGAAATGTCGTTTCTTGCCAATAAGGGTGTAGTTTAAGGAAGACCATATCGCCCACCTGATACTTAAAGTCTTGCCGTTTGGAGTAAGCTATTTGTTTTATGCGATTGGTATTTGCATGCAAAATGGTTTTGAGCTGGAGTAATACAACATCCCTTGAAGCGAGATTTTGGTCGAGTCCATAAACTAGAGATGTGCACAACACATAATATGGGATGCTTAGAGGTAGACGTCCATATAAAGCTTGAAATGGTGTCATTCCTATTGATGCGTAGTAAGTGGTGTTGTACTAGAATTCTGCCCATAGAAGGAAAGAGCTACATTTTCGTGGTTGTTGGTGGACAAATCAGCAAAAATATTGTTCGACACATATGTTGACTACTTCTGTCTGCCCACACATTTGCAGGTGATATGATGAACTCATTTTCAATTATGTACCTGATAACTTGAAGAACTCATGTCAGAAATGGCCAATAAACACTGGATCCCAATCACTAATGATAGACTTAGGCATGCCATGAAGTTTTACTACTCCCTCAACAAACTTTTCAGCTACCATTTTTGCAAGGAAGGGATGAGTTAAGGCTAAGAAATGTGTTGATTTTCTCAAAAGATCAATGATATGTGCTTAATTGATTATAGATTTATTCAATAACACTTAGTGATTAATGATACAAAAATGCTTAATATACTCACTTTAGTTGATATATAGTTTTAGGTACAATTCGAAAACAAAACAGCTAAAGTGAGTCGAAAGTAGCATATTTTAGTCATTTTTCAGGGATTCACGATCCTTTGTCTTCATGGAGCAAGAATGAGACAGATTAAAGCAAGTAAAGACAAGAAAATGCACAAAGATGGTGATTATATTTTGAAAATACAAAAAGGGAGACTACAGGAGGGCTCGCGGCCAAACAACAAACTTGTCATAGCCATGAGCAATCTCACACCTATGAGACGCTTCTCACAGCCGTGAGAGAGCAATCAAACCCGTAACTACTCTGCCAGCTCACATGAACCTTACTTTTTAGTATAAAATCATCATTTTTATGACAGCAATGATATGTTTTTCATCTAGGAGAAGTTTGAAGAGTCGAAAGAAAGGTTTCAGGTGAATGAAGAGGGGCACACCTCTCATTCTTTAAAGACCAATGGAGAGCTAGACATTCTGATACCGATTCGGAGGTGACATCGACGCCGACGACCAAGTTAAGCATTTCTCTCATTGTTTATTGTTCTTTCTTTTAGGGATTGATTATGTTATCCTACATTTAATATTTGGGTGTTACGTGAGAATGATTGAATGCTCTATTTGATTATTTTTATGTAAGAACCCATTGTTAAAATTTCAATATAATCCGTAATTATTATGTTGAGATTTGTTTTTGGCGACCAATGACTTTTAATCATTAGAGATAACATAACCTAGGCTAATGACTCGAGCTTATGTGATTGTTGTCTTGATTAATCTATTTTCCTAATTCGTAATGCGACTGTCCAATTAAATCTAGAGATCATATCCTAGGTTATTCGATAACTAGGTTTAATTAACGAGTGTCTCTTAATTAAACAAGATATAAGGGAAAACTGGAGTTAACAGAGCTTGTTGTTAATCTACAATTAATAATTGCTATGAGAGGTATAAAAACAACAATTCAATGAAATATGTCTAATTAGGTGTAGGCTAAGATTGAACCAAATAATCGGGTTCCTAACAAATTCATCACTTTCATCATTTTTGTATGTTTTCTTTAAATTGTTTTCGTTAGCTTAATTTCATTTTATTTTCTTATTAGAAAATCAACCAAAACCTCCCTTTAAACCTAAATACCAATTATTTTTATTTCAAAATATTTAAATACACTCTATACGGGATCAACCTAGACTCACCACTACTACAATTGTAGGTCTGTCTTATTTTTAGTTGTGTTACGACGCACTACTATCAATCGACTATAACAAGGATTGCATTTTTGCCGTTGGAAGTTGGCAGCCTCTCTATGAAGTTCATAGGAATGTCATCCAAAACTTGACACGAAATAGGCAATGGTTGTAAGAGTCTTGTTGTACTAGCGTTTTAGTTTTAACTCCTTGACATACATCACAAGAAATGACATAGTCTTGCAATACCTGAAACATTGATGGCCAATAGAATTGTTGAGCAAGCCTTTTGTATATTCATAACACCCCTGAGTGGCCACCAATTTGAGAATCATGGAATTCTTGTAGGAGTTGTTTGATTATTTGAGAATTTGGAGGAACCACCACCCTATTTTTATAGTACACCAACACATTTCTACGTATGTAAGGATCACTTGGTGTTTCAGTAGCCAATTTACCAATTTTCCTTGTATGGATGTCCAATAGCCTCAAGTTTGATTTCATCCCATAGAGAAGCATGAGAAGCAAACAAACCATTAAGACTAGGACTACCTACCACTTTTGATTATGCATCTGCTGCTGAGTTCTCCCATCTTGGTTTGTAAATGGTTCATAATCATATCCCAGTAATTTTGCCACCTATTTTTGCTGCTTCGGTGCCGCTCTTCGCTGCTCTAGCAAATATTTGAGGCTTCTTTAATCTGTTTGGATATAGAACTTTCGCCCCAACGAGTATGGCCTCTAAGTTTGGATGGTGTGAACAATAGACAACATTTCTTGAGCATAGATGGACCATGATTGGCTGGACACTCCTAAGGCTCAACTCATGCAAGCTATGGGTTTCCCTTGCCAGGTTAGAACGACACCAATTCCATCTTCTAAAGCATCAGATTCAACGATAAAAGGTTCATTAAAATTTGGCATAGCAAGCGTAGGAGTAGAAGTCGTAGCGTGTTTAAGTGCTTGGAAAGCTATTTCGGCATCCTCTGCCCATGTGTATTGTCCCTTTTCAGCAAGTTGGTAAGGGGTCGAGCAATGATTTCATAATTAAGAACAAACTTCCTGTAGTAACCTGTAAGGCCTAAGAATCCACACAATTTAGAAATATTAGTAAGCCTTGGCTACTTTAGCATTGCTTCAATTCTGCCTTGATATACTCTTACACCTTGAGGAGTAACAATATGACCCAGATATTCCAACTCCTGTTGACCGAATGCACGCTTGATAATTTTAATGAAAAATTAGTGTTGTCTTAATATTTCAAAAGCTTGTTTAACATGTTCAAGATGCATGTTCCAATTAGGACTATAGATCATAATGTCGTCAAAAAAGACTAACACAAATTTGCGAAGATAAGGTCGAAATATAGAATTCATAATTGCTTGAAAAGTAGACGGCGCGTTACAAAGACCAACAGGCATGACTAAATATTTGTAGTGACAAGCAATTTTAGGAATATCTGAAGGGTACCTGACCTAGTGGTAGCTAGCTCTTACATCGAGCTTAGTAAAGTAAGTTGCCCCCTGAGCTCATATAGCATATCATCAACTGTAGGAATTGGAAATCTATCTTTGATGATTTCAGCATTAAGAGCTTTATAGTCCGTACAAAAGCTCCATATCCCATCATTCTTTTTAACCAATAAAAGACAAGATGAAAAAGGACTAGTACTTGATCTTATAAGCCCTAATTTTAACATGTTATAAACTTGTTTTTCAATTTCAGCTTTTTGAAAATAGACATACCTATAGGGTCTCACATTGATGGGCTCAGTTCCTTCTTTCAAAGTGATTCGGTGGTCAATTTCTTTTGCTGGAGGTAGTTGATTTGGCTCTTGAAAATTTTCCTTAAATGTTTTAATTAGTTGCTGCATGTTTGGATGGATATCCTATTGTTTTTTATTTGTTGTGGATTGTAGGCAAATCGTAAACATAGAGCATCCTTGCCATAATTCCTTTTGAAACAGCCTTCGAGGATGCGACTTGAATGGGTTGTGCATCTATTCCTTGTAGCTTGTGAGTTCGATTTCTCCATATGAACTCCATTGTCATATTTTTCCAATTACATGCCACAGTTACTAATTGTTTTAGCCATTGTACGCCTAACACCAAGTCCAACCCGGTTAGTGGCAAAGAGAACAGACGAAGAGAGAAAGAATTCCCTGAAGTAATACATGCACATTATCAAACCTCCTTTGGCATATAAACGGTTTTCCATTGGCTACCTTGACACTGAACGACTTGGTTGGAACCACTGGTAAGTGTAGCATATCAGCTATCTTCTCACTAATAAAGTTGTGTGTAAAACCACTGTCAATGGGACAATTGTCTTGTGATGCCCGATCTTAGCTATAATTCGCAGGGTTTTATAAGTTGACCATCCGGTTAGAGCATGGAAGGAGATTTCCGGTTTATTTTGATCATTGACAGCAACTTCTTCTTCCTCCTCATCTTTTTCCTCTTCATATGTTGTACTAAAGTTCCTTTCCAACAGCAAGAGATGAGGTCCTCAACACTTATAGCTCATGGTAAATTTGTCATCACAATTGAAACAAAGACCTTGTTCTCGCATTTTTTGCATTTCTTCCCAAGTAAGGCGATTCATAGGTGGTGCTAATTTGGATTTCATCTGGGTAGACAACTCAGGTCGCGACCGACTAAGTTGTTGTCTCTGTGTCAATCTTCGTTGACGATTTAGCTAGTCATTTCTCATTCGCGCTAGACTGATTTGCTTCTTTTAATGATTTTGGTTTGAACATTCGAATGTCATCTACAATTTCTGATTTAAGGCCTCCCATAAACGTTCCAACCAATACCTTTTGTATCCATCCTTGCACTCAATTTCCTAGCTTTTTCAAGCTCTCTCTGGTAGTCTCGTAGTGAGCCCTCCTGTTTCACCTTTGATAAAGCCTCATCAAAATCTTCTTCAAAATCTACCCACATCACTCATCTCCTTTCTTCTTTGTAGGATCGCTTTGATTAGCTTCACTCTCAAGGTGGAATGACTGCCAATGACACTTTTTGTGCTGTCCGGGTGTCGTGGAATTCAAAGAATTGGGCTACTCTGTTGAACCAGTACGTTGGATCGTCTCTTTAATACCTAGGAAATTCAAGCTTTGCCTATTTGGATGAGAACACGGGTCGTGTCCCTTCTGTATGATCTTTGGAGTCGTCACTATAATTGCGAAAACATCTGTCATGGTCATTGGCGTTGCTGCTAGATACTTCCTTGTTGGAGAGTTAAGCTTCTGATAACGTGTTAATGGTTTCCTGCATTTGATGCAACTTGTCATTTAACCCAAGTTCCATCTGGTTCATACCGTTTTGAGGTGCTCCTAGCCCAGCCTCCAATTACTCGATTCTTTCCTTGTTAGTTCCCATTATAACCTAGCTCTATACCAATGATAGGTCCCAATCAAAGCTAACAATGATAATAAGTAGAATTGTTTTTTTGGGCAAGAATGAATCGCACTATTTGGATTTGTGAATGAACTACTTGATTTTATTGGCCCATACTGGAATAGCTTGAATACAGAAGGAAAACTACCATCTCCTAAGCTCATGACCTTAACTACTAAAAATAAGGACTCCAACAACTACTAGCACTACTAGCAAATAAATAGCTAAGACCTATTCAATTAGCTAACAATCAGCACACCAACATCTCCCACGTACTCAACTAGACTATGCCAGCACATAATCCCAACAGCTCCCATGTACTCTGCCTGTTAATCACATTAGGAACTTCGGATTCTGCTGACGAACACGTTCGACCTTCTTGGCTTAGCAAATACTTTAATTCACATAATTGCTACACACGATGAGTTACCTAATTTTCCTTCCAGTAATTTCAAGCACATCGACACAACAAAACAGAGGAAAAGATAAGTCCAAACTTTTGGTACCATTCATGGTGCGAAGATCCTAAACTTTAAAACAAAAACAGTCTTACAGAACAAGAAGCTATAACATAAATGGACAAACAAAACTCTCCTAATTGCATGTACTGATTCATTAGTATTTTTATTCTTTAAAGCTGAAATTTGTGAAGAAAACTTGAAACCTCCTGAGTTATTAAGTTCTAAGGACAAAAAGTTTGATTCCGCAGGATTACTAACTCCAGCTTCTGCCTAACACTTAAGAGACACGTGAAATTTGTCTTAGCATCAAAATCAGTGGTTTTCAGCTCCCTTCAAAAGGGTTTGAGGTTACGTTCTGAAAAATCAACCAACACCAATTGAGGCTTCCTTCAAATTCCAGGAAAAACAAAGAAGCAAAAAACGGCCTTTCCCTATCTTATATTTTCTCGATTGGTGTAAGTATGCCATTTTACCTCTCAAGAAATTTCTGGATCACCAGGGAGAGCATCATACCCGTCATGTTGCTTTGGTGTACCTTTTTCCACGGGGATGCACTTCAGCACAGTTCCTATTGGCAGGCTTACTGCTCCTATTGCAATGCTTAGCACCCATAATTCCCAGCTTAATGGGACGGTGTTTGCAAAGGTCCCCAGGAATTCGACTATGATCACTTGAAACGTCACAGTTGTTACCATAACAACTAAGAACACCCAGCTGTCAAACATTCCTCGGAATACGTTTATCTTCTCTATATCACGACTGTTTACTTCATTAAACACCTGGAAGGAAAGGGCTAACCTCATCAACAACTTATACAAGATGACAGTAAACATTTTTGTTTCTAACGTTCATCTAATAAAAGATATACTTCGTAGTGCAAATTAAATACTTCATCGTTAAGGATACATAAGAGAGTCATTAGAAAACTTGTATACTTTTTGGCTGCAGATTTTGTTTTAGAAGCTAAGTAATGTTAAAAGAATTTTTTTATACAGGTATTCGAGTAGTATGATGCAATCATATGGACGAAGATGAGACAGCTATCAAAACAGTAGGCTCAATCACTATAGATCTTACCTGGCAGAAAACAAAAGAGTTAAATATCAAAGTTTTCAAAACACTGGTAGCATCTGAGCCACTTAATCCTAACAGGCGCTTCCCACTAAAATTGAGAACTCCAAGCACAATTAGTTGATACACACTCTGACCAAGTATGTTTCTCCACATGGCCATTGTAATGAAACTTGTGCCCCTCCCCACGGGAGGCCTTTTCATCAATCCATCATTTGGAGGTTCTGTAGCCAATGCCAATGCACCAAGAGTGTCCATGATCATGTTGACCCAAAGCAACTGCACAGCAGTTAAAGGAGCAGAACCTGAAAATATCATGTGCAAGATGAAAACGACACTAGGTAACATAATATTCTGCATTAGAAAATAATCTTACAAAGCTAACAGCAAGCTTGAAAAGTCAAAGTACCTGTGAAGCA
The DNA here is from genome assembly GCA_032467995.1 of Erythroxylum dillonii. Lineage (NCBI taxonomy): Eukaryota > Viridiplantae > Streptophyta > Magnoliopsida > Malpighiales > Erythroxylaceae > Erythroxylum > Erythroxylum dillonii. Next base: position 95,605 of record JANKYE010000008.1, on the reverse strand, counting down.
AGCGGAAACAAAGTTGATCATAAGAGCAACAACATTAACTGTAAGCTGGAACTGGACAAACTTTTGAATGTTGATATAAACTGCACGACCCCATTTAGCAACATTAACAATAGTTGAAAAGTTGTCATCCATTATAATTACATCAGCATTTTCTTTAGCAACCTGCAAAATAGATATTTGTGGCGGTAATATCATGGGTTGACAAATTGAAAATATATGCAAGCAGTCAACCTTTGAGCCAAAGCTCAAGGAGAAAAGAGCTTTGCCAACTACATTCCAATTAACCTGCTAACCTCCTTTCAGATATACTAGAATAATGTCAGGGAAATTGAATAAAAAGAAATGACTATCAATTTTATTATCTGACTACTTTACAATTAAACCTGCTAACCTCCTTTCTCATATTCTATAATAAGGCCAAGGAAATTGAATAGAACTTCAAACAAATGAATACCAATTTTAACATCACAAAATTTTTTGTTGGACATACTCCAAAATTTGTATTTCGAAAATATAATTGTTAAGATCAAATCATTTGAAGTTAAATGTTAAAAGTTGATCTTCCAGTCATTAATTTTGCATTCTCAGAGACCCGAACACTCAAACCAGTTACATATTCGAGAGATTATATACAACCAGAAATATTTATTCTAATTTTAATATTTCATGGGAAGTTCCAATGTTAGAAAATCCGAAAATAAGGACATGCAATAGGCGTTATCAAAATTATAGCAACATCATTATCATGGATAAAACTTGGCTTTAAGTGCTTTGCTTGTGGAATATCCTGATACTATAATGGGTCTAGGAACAAAAGAAGCTTGATTGTCCATGAGTTTCCTGTATGCTTTGCGTTTGAAATTTACGACTTTCACATGTCAATCAAATTTGAAGATACAAGTATTAGAAACAAATTCATCAGTGTTTTACATTGTTCCTGGAAGTAAATTATTGTGGACTAAAATGTCACAACTGTGATACTAAACCATAAATGCAGACACGCAAGAGATAGACAAATGATCAACTAGAACTGCATGAAAGTAAGAAACGTATGCAAACCTCTGTCCCATTTATGCCCATAGCAAGTCCAATATCTGCTTCATGCAAAGCAGGAGCATCGTTGGTTCCATCCCCAGTAACTGCCACAACCTCCTTAAACATATTCCTCAAATTTGTCACCAAGGTGTGTTTGTCCAAAGGCAAAGAACGAGCCATAACCTATTTGTCACAAGCAATTAATACAAGTTACAAATCTTAAAGTGCAAAAGGAACACTTTGCTGGGAAGTCATACAAAGACCTGAATTTTTGGCCATAACCTATTTGTCACAAGCAATTGATACAAGTTACAAATCTTAAAGTGCAAAAGGATCACTTTGCTGGGAAGTCATACAAATACCTGAATTTTTGGAATAACTTCCCTCATCTCCTCATATGTCTTATTACGAAACTCTGGTCCTTCTATGGCCAAGCCATCCTCAGTAAGTATGCCACATTCCTTTGCAATAGCTTTAGCAGTATTTATGTTATCACCAGTAACCATACGAACAGTAATTCCAGCCTCTAAACAAGTCCGAACAGCATCTTTAACTTCAGGGCGAACAGGATCTTTAATTCCAACCACTGCTATTAATGTGTAGCCAGAATCAGGGATGTCATGGCTGTTGAAAGCGCCATCTATGTCTTTATAAGCCAAGCAAAGAGTTCTCAAGGCCTCAGAAGCAAAACCATTTATGACATACAAGATATTTCCTACCTCTTCTACAGACAGAGGAACAGGTTCCCCACTGTCATCAAGAACCGTGTCACACATTTGTAGTACTATTTCTGATGCACCTTTGCAGAAAGCTCGTTGTCCCCCTTCAGGACAAAGCACAAGTGTGGACATCTTCTTTCTAATTGAATTGAAAGGCTCAACTTTTAGTATTTGAAAATCTCTCTGATATAAATGGTAAACACCACCCAAATGCAAGCCAAACTCAAACAATGCTTTGTCTGTTGGTGTTCCCAAAATTTTGTCAATTCCATCTTCATCCTTGGTCATTTCACAACCAGTATTGCGATAAACAACTTGAAAAAGGAAGCTTAACACTTCTTTTGAAGCTTTGATATCTAAATTCCCCATGCTGTTTTTCCTGTTTGTAACTTTAGCTTCTCCACATATCCATATCCTGTCAACTACCATGTGATTCGTGGTTAGGGTCCCTGTTTTATCAGTGCAGATGCAACTAGCAGATCCCATTGTCTCACAAGCAGACAGGTGCCTGACAAGTGCCTTGTCATTCATTAGCTTTTTCATTGCAAAGGCAAGACTCAAAGTCACTGCCAACGGCAAGCCTTCAGGGACAGCAACAACGATTATGGTGACAGCAATAGCAAAATAGTTCAGAAGCGTTAAGGCATCACTTGAAGACCAATGCGATAATTCCTTGTGTTTTGCTTTATCTATCAGAAATCTTGCAGTTAACACGAGGAATGTTAGCGCAGCAAAAGCCAAACCAATTTTTCCAATAATCGTGGCAACACCATTCAATTTTACCTGCAATGGCGTCTCATCCTCTCCACCTTCATTTAGAGTTTCCATCAATTTTCCCCATTCAGTTTTCATGCCAACTGCTGTAACTAGCATGTTTGCAGACCCATCTTGCACTTTGGTTCCCGAAAGAAGAAAAGGCTTGTCTTCATTCACATTGACAGGTTCGCTCTCTCCAGACAAACTTGATGCATCTATAAGTAAACCATATCCTGCTACATAAATCCCATCAGCTGGAACTATGTCACCAACAGACAGTTGGACTACATCTCCAACAACCAAATCATAAATGGAGACTACTTGTTTGCGTCCATCCCTCGTCACCTGTATAAAAATCTTTTTCTTCTCCGTATCCAAGTCTCTGAACTGCAACGACTGCCTGTAGTCACTAATTGCAGTAACCATGACAACTAAAATGATACTTAATATGATTCCTAGTCCATCATACATGCCCTTTGGCCATCCTTCAGTGGCAATTCCTACACCTATAGAAACAGCAGCACAAATCATAAGAATTATCAGTGTCAAGTCTTGCAGTGCTTCCCACACGAACATAAAGAAGGTTCTTGGAGGTTTTTCTGGATAACGGTTATAGCCATAAATGTTTTGCCTTTTAGATACATCACTACTTTGGACACCTTCATTCAGTGAGACACAAACTGTCCTTGCAATTCCTTCGGCCCCACCATAGACTTTCAAAATCTTAAGATCATGTTCACGAGCAATAGTGGCCAGGAGATCCGGGTCAATTTGAAAGCCTTCTTTTTTCAACTCTTCTGAAACCTTGTGTTCAACGTCTAAATCAACTGAAGCACCAGCTGCACCATATAAAGATTAAGTGAGAAAAGAAAGCATACAGAAATTTGAAGTGTGCATGAAATATAAATTGAGTGAGTACCATCAACAAACTTCAGAGCAGCCTTTTTAACATAAAGGGCAACACGTATTTTTTCCTGGCTCCAAAACAAAGAGACAGAAATAAGTCACTAACAGAAACAAAAGCCATACTGCTTTAATAGCAGGAAGTTTGACATATTTTATTCCCTTCTGAAGCTGCTATTGTTGTATTCAAGACATTTGGCAGCAGGGTCCTTGGTTTTGCAACATTTATCATTTGTGTTGAGGTCAAAAAGTGCCCACCATTTGTTTGCTCCCTAAATGATTCGTATTGTTGTAATGTAAGTAGGCATATGCTCAGCTTTCTAATCTAAAGAGTGCAAAAGGTTTGAAAAGGAAATATAGAATGTAGGAAAAAAGGACAGAAAAAAAGTGTTGGTTATTTGTCTAATAAAATCAGTTTTTGCATGCCAGTTACTTTTGCTTTGGAACGAAAGGAAACAAAGACATCAATGTCACGAGACATTCTCTTACACCCTCTTGCTGCCTGGTGATGAGAAAATGATGGTTACATGAGTTAATGAGATGCCAACTTCGGACATACATTACAATTTGCCAATCCTCAGTTCCTCACACGTATCCAAGAAGTATAAGAGAAGTTAATGGAAACTGACTGTCTAGCTAATCATGTGCAACCAAAAGTATGAAGAAAATGAATACAAACAAAATGCTACAGTTTATCATATAATAAACAAAGGATCAACTTCTTTGCGGCTGTGCTATTTATGTAGAATATTCAGAAGGAGCGCTAAAAAAGTAACACAAATGGTTTCATGGAGGAATAAAGTTTTCCCATTTCAGAAATAATTGAAACACCCCTTAAAAATATAAACGAACTTTGACTCACTATTTTCTTTATGTTGATATAGTTTGTTCAAATGTCATATTCCTCAAATTGTAATTAATTTGCGAGACTGAATTCTTATTATTTTGTTATATTATTGATAAATTATCTATGGAAAATTTTTAAAATATTAAATAAATTCATTTAAGTATTAAAGTTATTAAAAGTCAAAATTTTTAATCATTTTAAAAGTTTTAGTGTCATAATTCACTTATAGATGTAAAATTAATTATTAAAACTACTTAAAAATTGATATTAATAGTTTTTCTTTCTCTTTTAATTCCTTTCATGGAGACTAAAATCAAGTTCATGAGCTCCAATTATGATTAGATTATCATCCTAAAGCCAATCATCGATCATTATGTCATATCACAGTTCGAACAAAATCCAACTCAAAATGTTTTGTTAGTTTATAAAGAAGATACCAACTTAGAATGTTTTGTAAGCTTATAGGAAAGAATGCACATGGAGCGAATTTAACTCAGTTTTTAGGGGGAGTGAATTACTTTGCAACTAATACTATTGTCTTTTTTAAATGTGGTTTCATCTTTGTTTACATATCTTATTATACATTTTTGTATTAAGAATAATTGATTAATACTGACATTAGTTTCAAATCTCACGACAAAATTTATGAATTGAACTTTAAGATTGTTAATAAATTTAAATAAATACTTAACAAGCTTTATAAAAACAATCTTTATTTTTATGAAACTTAATAATATAGCAAAGGTTAACATTAAGGGTTCAAATTTTATGAAAACGTATGGAGGAATTTGTCCCTTTAATCTTTTCAATTACAACATTATACTAAGGTTTTGATAAGTGATCCTCTTAATATTTGTACTTGGAATGATGTAATCAACTGCTTTCTACGAAGATAACATGGAATGAGTTCTCATTATGGATGATACTTTCTCAAGAGGACCTAATAATAGTCCCTAAATAAATATAGGCAAGCAAGGAACAAGTCTTATGATCCAATATTTAAGGGATAAAAAAAACATACTCCCTCCTATTCAAATTAAAAGTCGTTTTAGAGGAATTTTAATTATTCAAAATAAATGTCGTTCGTAACTTTTCACGCATGTTTATAATTTTACTTCCAAAATTACTCTTTAATTTCTCTCACATCTTAATTACATAGATTATATTTTCAAAACACTTCAACATGTAATTAATAAGGGTATATCAAATATTTTATTAATTTTCTCAATAAGTATATATCCTTCAAAAACCACTTTTATTTTGGATAGGATGGAATATTACCTTACCTGCTCAGATTTCGGAGAATTGAGCACACAGAAAATTTATCATCTCACAACAAGGTCATTCTTGAAAGTTGACTTTTATACAGTCAAAAGCTTAATCTTATTAAAAAGAAAGAGAGAGAGAGAGAGAGAGAGAGAGAGGATAGAATAGCAAGTCCAAAGACCGAGTTAGTGATTCATGTGATGAAATGAACTTGTCTGAAGGTATCTGAAATCTGGAGTAGCTTGATTATATTTGCTTTCCATATGCAAAAGATTAGAATTAAAACAATATGAATAACGACAAAAGCGTAACAGGTAACCCACTCTGGAACAATTTCGTCATATTGATGGAAACGTTCCACATGGAAGTTGCATTGCAAATGGTTTAAATCAAATTTCTACCTCCTGTTGTTGGTACTATCCAATTAAAGGTGAATGGCTATGCAAATTAGAAAGGGATAACAGCAACAGCACCAACACGGCAACCACATGCCTCGATTGGAAATTGAGTTTGGGTGGGACAGGGAAAGAACAATTACTAAAAGAAGCTACCGACTCTAAAATTCTAATAATGAATTCACCATTAATAAAAAGGACAATGACGATGGGCAAAGGCTTCAGATCCTCTGCCAGGTATAAGTGGATGGCTCAGATCCTCTGGCACAAGGGTAGGCTCAGATCCTCTGGCCAGGTATAAATGGATGGCTCAGATCCTCTGGCACAGGGCCAGAACACCTGGGCAGAGGATCTCATCCCTGGGCAAGAGGATTTATACCCCTACCCTGTGCCAACCCAGTTCCCTTTGATCTCAACGATCCGATGCAATAAATTGGATGGTTGAGAATAAAAGAAAAA
>JANKYE010000007.1:27233740-27252561 GCA_032467995.1 Erythroxylum dillonii | reverse complement strand
AAATATAGTTAATGCAAGAGCCAAATGTTTATTAGAAGTGGTTAAAAGTTAGGTTCTTTAGATCTTTTTCATAAGAGGGCATTGTTTCAGCGGTGTCTGTTAAGGACACCAATTTTTTGGTGTTATTTGTTACAAAGAAAATATTGTGAAAATATTTTATGTTCAAATCACCTTCCTTTAGCTATTGAAGTTTTAATCAAGAGAGAATAGTGAGCATTTAATTAAGTGGTATAATTGGTTTGAGTCTATTTTTCCTTGAGCTTCAATTGAACGTCATACAAACTGAGGCATTGGTATTCCTAATCTTAAATGATAAGTTGCTTTGTTTTTTATTTTAGTATCTCAAATTTTGATAGTTTTATTTAACTTGTTAATTAACTAACTTATTTTAAAAATATTTTTATTTAAAGTTATTAAGCTGACATGAATTATAACTTAATTAGGTCGCTCCATCCTCCATGTTAGCAATATTAATATTATGATTCACAGTAAATTGTGTTTGTAATATGTTAAAATTTTATACATTTGATTAATATAATTAAATATAATTTAAATTTATGATGGAATTTATGTTTTTATTTTTAATAAAAGTCACATAATTATTTTGTTATTTTATTTATTCTTACATTAAATTAATGAAAAAGTTTATTGTGATACTAAAAATTTTAAAAGATGATCTTCTATTAAGTCTTTTTAGAATAAATAAAAAGGATTTATATTATTAAAATTATTAAAAATGATATTAAAATTTTTAAATATAAATCATCATGCAATTAATTATTTTATATACAACTGTATTTATATAAGCTTCATCAGGCAGACTAACAGAAAACCCCCCGTGGAACATTCCAAATGAATTATTCCTAACAATTAAACTATGCGTTTGAAGGTAAAAAAAAAATAAAAAAAACCATTTACGAAAACCCTATTCACGGAAAAGTGAAAACATCAAGCCATTTCATAACAGTACGTAGCACGTACATGCAATTGCTATTCGATTGCTTTTTTCTTTTCTTTCAATTTCATATAATAATAATAATAATAATAATAATAATAATAATAATAATAATAATAATAATAATATATTGTAATAACAAATGTCTTGCTCTAACTGAAAGCCATCTCTACTTGTCCACCTTGCTTTTGCCACCCACCACCCAGCCACCACCTCTCTTCGTTGTACTGAAAGAGTCAAAAGTTTCTCCCTTCTCGTCATGACCTTTACATTCCTCCGACTCTGTGTATTATAACTAATTTCTGTGTTTTGTGGTTCAACCTCTTGAGGGTCAACCACCATGGGTACTCGTAGCAGGCAGTTGAAGGCCATGCTTCGCAAGAATTGGCTCCTCAAAATTCGGCACCCTTTTGTTACCTGTGCTGAAGTAAAGATTATTTCTTTTCTTTCCTTTCTTCATGTTCCATGCCACTTGAGCTGTGTCCCTTTGCATGTGCACTTGTGATCGAATTCTTGTGGGTGGTTGTTGAATTTTCTACGCAGTTGGGGGGTTTGCGGCGGCTGTTGTTGGATGTGATTGAATTTTCTGCCACTTTGGAAGCTTTACTTGCTTTTAGTTGATGATCCAGTCTTATACGACATCAATACGTTTTCATCACTCATCATTTTTTTAATTTCCTTTTTCTGATTCTATTTCTTCTGTTCTCTTCATTCTTATGATTTTTTTTTTGTTTTCCTGTGGTGTCTTTGATATTGCTTTAGGGCTTTGCTAGTGGCGCCAATGAATCTTTTCTATCTGGGTGTTAATTGCTATTTGTTTGATCAATGAGCGAGTGGAAGCTAGATGTTTAAAGGGATTTTTTGATGATATCTTTTCAAAATTGCAGATATTGCTCCCGACTATTGTAATGTTGTTGTTAATTGCTGTGAGGTCTCGAGTTGACACACAAATCCATCCTGCACAGCCGTAAGTTATCAACGAGCTTCAATCATGTTAAAATTATCTTGCATCATTGAGCCCTTTTACTGGTTTTGAAAACTGGGAAAGTCAGGGAAACAAAGTTTTCCAGACCCTCTGACTACATTTATTTCTGTTTATTTTTGTCTTCTACGGTGAAACTTGCCTAACAAAACAATTGTCCGATGATCCCATTCAAATTTTGCGCATTATACATTTCATTTGTAGCAAAAGTGAATAGGGGCAAAGACAAATTAAAATGGAAAATCATGACTGTTTAAATGCTGAATGTTTTGCAACTAACATGTCCACGAGCTTCTGGTATAAATAGCACTATGAATTTGCTGAATTGATCCAGGTATATCCAAAAAGATATGCTCGTGGAAATAGGAAAAGGTATATCCCCAAGTTTCCAACAAGTTTTGCAAGTTTTGCAAGCAAAAGGGGAGTTTTTAGCTTTTGCACCAGACACAGAACAAACAAGGACGATGATCCACTTCATGGCACTAAAGTTTCCCTTGTTGAAGGTGCCTATTTATCATTTTTTTTCTTTTCTTTCGTTTTTTTAATCTTCCTTTACTCTTGATACTGTTCTATGAGTAACTATCAGCATGTGATCTCGTGATGGTCCACCATTTGCATATTATTCTACTTTTAGGCTTTTGATTTACCTTAGCGTTCTTAATTTTGGTGTATATCTGATAGACTGAATTCTGTTTCTGTAAAAAGCTAGACATAGAGATGTAAATTGGAAACAATTGTCGTTATCCTGCTTAAATTGAACGGACAACAACTTCATGTTTGAAACATGATCTGGTAGTAAGTAAAGGATTTCTATTCCTTTTCCCACTATCATTCAGTGCTTGCAACTATCATTCAGTACCCTTAGGTAGATACCTTGCAAGCTGCAAATTCTGTTTCTTTGGAGCTCTGTTAAGCTTTCTATTTTAGTATATTTTTTTTATATCATGAAATCTGTCCACTTTCATCTCCTAAGTCTTTACACTGGGGAAAGAATAACATTATGTTTATGACTATGGCCTTGATCGTTATCTTGATGATTTTAACTACCATGTAGAAATGTTTTCTTACTGAAGGATTAATGATTAATCTGCTTATTTTCAGCAAGTTTCAAGAATCTACAAAGATGAACTTGAGTTGGAAACTTATATATGCTCAGAGCTTTATGGTACCAGCAGTCAAGTCAAGTAAGTTGTAATCTTGGTGATAACAAAATTGCCGTAAGGTTTCTGGATTAAGTTAGGCAGTAGTTTTGAATATACCTAAACGTTCTCTATGAACGATCCTTTGATTTTTCAAAATCCTTCTGTAAACATATGGACTTTAATAGAGGTTCTCCCTTGCTACTTCTCCTAGCTACTTTTGATTTATATTCCTATCTTGCTGGAAAAATTGTATGACTTCTGGCTAGTGAAATGCAGATCATAGTTTATGTAGAATTGCAGTTATCATATTTATTGTGGCACTTTTGACCTTTTGGATTCTTTCTTCCTTTGCCTAGGAATTGCTCAAACCCAAAAATCAAAGGAGCAGTAGTGTTTCATGAACAAGGTCCCCAGATATTTGATTATAGCATACGCCTCAATCATACGTGGGCATTTTCGGGCTTTCCAGATTCTAAATCCATAATGGATGTCAATGGACCTTATCTCGATGACTTGGAATTGGGTGTAAATAGAATACCTATAATGCAGTACAGTTTCAGCGGTTTTTTAACTGTATGTTTGCTCATCTCTAATTCTGATATAATTTTCTGTTCTTACATTTTCTCCCTTCAGTTTTGTTTCTTCATTTTATAAGTAGACTTCTGCAATTTTTTGCATGCTGGTAATACCCCCCCCCCCTTTGATTTTCTAACTGACATTTTGGATTTCCAATGCTATTATGTCTCTATAAGTCTTTTTCTTCCTTGTTTTTCTTAAGATCTGACTATTTAAAGCTGAACTGAGCTGTTGGAATACAATCTGGTCTAGTAAAATAATGTTAAGATTCACTAAAATTGTACATTATGGTCTGCACTATTGGTCAGTGAATTTTGTAATCAGGTTAAGAATGACGGTATTTGTAATACATCCCTTTCTTTATGTGTAGGTGTCCTTACTTTTTGGTGTAACTTTCACAAATTGTGTGTGTGTGAATATAGGCCTCATGGCCAAGCTATGTAATCTCTTGCACTTCTCTTCCTCATCATTTACTTTAACATGAGCAAGACTGCTATATCTCAGTCTTCTGTAAGTTAATCTGCCTTGGGAGTCTGCTATTAGACATTACAAGTTTTTCTACATTATTGTAAAGTTTGTTTGTGGTCAGCCCACATGACGATAGAAGAAACCTTTTGCTTGTGAGTAATCTATTGAAATGTTACCAATCATTCACATTCTATACATGTATCATAGATTTGCACTTGTCATTTATTGAATCAATGACAAGCAATTCAGTTGTGCCCCCTTTTCCTGTCTGTCCTGATTCCATCTTTTATCATATGTTGATGCTTCATTGCTTTTGCAGCTTCAGCAGGTATTGGATTCATTCATAATATTTGAAGCTCAGCAAACTGGAACTGACATTTCAACTGAAAATATAAAGCTACCATCCTCCAATTCATCCATTATAGCTTCCTCGCTCAAGTTTCCATGGACACAATATAGCCCCTCAAAAATCAGAGTTGTTCCCTTTCCAACCAGTGAATACACTGATGATGAGTTTCAATCCATCATTAAGAAAGTCATGGGAGTTCTGTATGTATCTTATTTTAAACTTTCCCACTAAAATTTCTGGTTTTCTTATTCCCTAACACCTACTTTGGTGCACCTCAATATTTGTGAGCAGGTATTTATTGGGATTTCTTTATCCAATTTCTCGCCTTATCAGTTATTCTGTGTTTGAGAAGGTCTGTCAGTGAATATAATTGTATTAATATTGATATTAATTTAGCTACACAAGTTTCTTTCTTTCTTAATCATTCTTGCGATATTGAAATCTAGGAAATGTATTACAGTGTTTTACATCTCAAGTTATTCTTTTTTGGGTGTTATCAGGAAATGAAGATAAGAGAAGGTCTTTATATGATGGGCTTGCAAGATGGGATTTTTCATCTTTCTTGGTTTATTGCATATACTATACAGGTGACCTGTCAGTATCACATTGTATTTTATAGGGGTTTTAATCGAGTTTAAAAATTGGAAATATTTACTATGGTGAATGAGCTACAGTAGTGTAGTAACCGTGCATAACTACTTCATGGAAGTCAGGCGTGCCCATTACACATGTTTATGTTGCCTGATTGAAAAGTTTGGGTTGCTATGTTGTCTGAGAATAAGTTGGAGATAAATCTACAGCCGTGATATCTGACCTCTGAGGATTGGCAAGTAGATAGAAAAGTTCTATTTCTTTTTTATTGTTCTTGTGACTCCGCTAATGCTAGTTATCAATCTTCATTTTGCTTGGAGAATTCCATTGGTTTGCATTATTTGGAGCGGAGAATACCGAGCAGTGAATTTGATAGATTATATTTTTTGGTGGAGCTGCAAAATCTGAATTTTGGATGATTATTTTATTTAATTCTAGTCTTACCCTTAAAGCATTTTGACAAAGAAAAAAATTAGTTGAATTTTCAGAGTTATGACATTTTGGGCAATGGATTTAGGGATAAAACAAAAGTAACTTGTTTAGCATAGCACGGGGAGGATACTGTCTATCATAGACATTTAGTATTATTATATTCTATGTCTATGGGAAAATTATCTAGGTATCATGTATTAGAATGATTTAGCCATCTTAAAAACAGAGCTTTTTAAAATCTTTTCCTTGCGTTTCTGGTTTGGTTTTCTATACCAGACAAAAGAACTAGGATGCAGAGGTAAGAATCTTCTTTATACCTATCCTAACACAATTGTTGATAAACTAGTGAATAAATCAGGTTTACTTTGTAATGATTATGGTTGATTTTCTTAATTAAGAAGTCTAGGATTGTTGAGGATGAGATGGTCAAGTTATCTATAAGTTAAGAAATAGCTATCTATTTTATACTTTAATTATATGTATATCAATATATATTATGACACCCTCCTACATACAGCTGTTTCCATTTTCATAAAGTCTCTGTTTCTGTTAAATAATAAGCTGATTTTTTTCCCTCCAGTTTGCAATTTCATCTGGAATAATTACAGCTTGCACCCTGAATAGCCTTTTCAAATACAGCGATAAGTCGGTGGTGTTTGTATACTTCTTTACGTTTGGACTCAGTGCAATTATGCTGTCATTTTTGATATCAACATTCTTCACACGGGCAAAAACAGCTGTTGCAGTTGGAACCCTGTCATTTCTTGGGGCCTTTTTTCCTTACTACACTGTCAATGACCCGGCTGTGCCTATGTAATTAATCATGCAATGCTATTCTCTGAATTTTCATGCAAATTCTTTTAATTATTCCTTTTTTTTTCTACATGTAGTGAAACTCTCTTGTTGCTTTTTTTTCTACATTTGGCTTTCAATTTATAGGATCTTGAAGGTCCTTGCTTCTTTGCTTTCTCCTACGGCCTTTGCACTGGGATCGGTCAACTTTGCTGATTACGAGCGGGCTCATGTTGGAGTACGATGGAGCAACATATGGCGGGTAATCTTTGTGTGGTGTTTTTGAATGTTTGCAGATTATTAGGGCCACCTAACATCTTTGTAATCTTAGAAGTCCATATTTATGCAGGAGTCATCTGGTGTCAATTTTTTGGTTTGTCTCATGATGATGTTACTTGACGCGCTGTTGTACTGTGTCATTGGTCTATACCTGGATAAGGTATGTCTCTTAACTGTTTGTTTCTAATTCTGATTTCATGATTGCAGAAGTTCATTTTAAAATTTCTGGGTCATCACCCTGCTCCCTTTTTCCCTCTAGCTCTTTGTAAAGATCGAGAAATTCTACAGCTTCAACATGGCCTTCTTAGACATTCTTGCACACTTCCATAATTGGTTTTTCTTTTGGTATTTGTTATGTTATGACCAATTTCATTGAATTTTCATGAATTTCTTCCTGTTTTGGGTGCCATCTTGGCGTGTTCAACTTTCAGTAAGATTTCGTATGGATTCAGAATACAATTCATATTTCGTAGTACATTATATCATTAGTTGGAGATCTGTGCAATTATATTTTATTAGTTTGTGAAGCTTTAAAGTTATAAAATTGTGGTAAGTCAAACTCTTTCATTTGCTGTAGAAAGCAGGCTATAAGTTGTTTTCCATATCATGTGCTTTTGCTGTTTCTCTTCAACAATGCATAAGGAGACTTCATGAATCAGTTCTTGATATATCTAATCATCGAAAATTACTGAATTCGAAAATTGAGATGAAAAGCTGTACATTTTATCCATCTTCATAACACGTGAAAAAGGCCCAGATTCTGGACTGCTTCCCACCATATGCCATCTAGCTTTCAATGCTAGTGGGTGACAAATTCACTTTACTTTTCCATTCAATCAGGTCTTTTCCAGGGAAAATGGAATGCGTCAGCCATGGAACTTCTTATTCCAGACGTGCTTCTGGCGAAAGAAAAGTATTGCTGGGATCGACACATCTAATTCAGGGATCAAAATTAGTGATAAGCCTTGCAACAAAAATTTGGGACATGATAGTTGTAGACCTACCATGGAAGCAATTAACTTGGATATGAAGCAACAAGAGCTTGAGAATAGGTTTCTACACAAGAATCTAATGGCATTCTTTTGGCAGATTTTGGTGGACTTTTTCTCTCACTGTTCTTGTTTGCTTTGTAGATGCATCCAAATTAGGAACCTACATAAAGTGTTCAATACTGAGAAAGGGAATTGTCATGCTGTTAATTCCTTACAGCTCACCCTGTTTGAAAATCAGATTCTCGCACTTTTAGGTAACTTGTACAACTTACTTGGTTCTTTTTGTTGCCTTCTTGTCTATGGTCTTTGTTTTTTAGCTTTTTCTTTAATTTGGATATCTTAAATTAAGCAAATTTATAGAAATTTCATCCATTTTTCAATGATCGTATTGAATTTAACATTAGCTCACTTTATATAAAGTTCTACTCTATAATTCAGGCATCCTATCTGTGTTTTGGCTGCCATCAAGTTCTCTCTAATGAAGATTGTACCAGACAAGACTCATGAACCCACTTAAGAGTTCGAAACTAAATGAAACAGTCTCACTAGAGTTTAAAATTAAATCACACACTGCTTCATTGCCTGCAGGTCCACAGATAGGCTGCAGATTTTTAACTTCTGTCATGAAATTTGATAACTCCAAGCTTTTACCTTGTTCTGGACACACTCTCTCTCTGTGTTTTCTTTTTCCTAATTAATGATATAACGTTTTTCTGAATGCGCATTCAATCATCAACTACTTATTCTGATTTTTCAACGTGGCTTTAATATTTCCATCTTTGGATTTGCATAATGTTATGTGGAAGGATTTAATGACTTAGCCAAATCCCGGCTCTAAACTTGGAGTTACAATGCAAAAGGCGTCTTTCTTGACAGACCCTTTGTAACTTAAACACGTCATTTTGCATTTATCTCATTTAAACAAGGGCTCAAAGAATGTAGTTAAGGATAATTTTTTTTATATATTTTTATATCTGTCATGTTGATGGAGTTTCATGTTATTATTATACAACTGTTGCGTTCATTATTTGAAAAAGGAGAATGTCTCTCTTAGTTCTCTTTAAAGGTAATTTGTTTGTTTTATGATTGTTTGAAGGGCACAATGGAGCGGGCAAAAGTACAACAATTTCAATGCTTGTTGGTCTTGTTCCTCCTACATCAGGAGATGCTCTCATACTTGGAAAGAACATAGCAACGGACATGGTAAACAACTTTCATTGCTTTTAGTTATTATTCTTCTCTCATTTGTAGAAATCTTCAAGTACTCATGCTTTGTATATCTATGTGAGACTGCCTGGATAAAAAAAAAGATCTTTCATACAAAAAAAAACAGTAGGCGATTCGTTATCTGTATTCCATTTCATCTTGAACTACACTTTTGTTTGCAGTTCCCTTATAGTTTCCATTTTTATCCATGGGTTTTCTTTTTCTTCCCACTGTTTCCAAGTAGTATAAAACAGAATTAGTATAATCACTTTTCGCTTTGACTTCCTAGACTAATACTGGCAAGACCACCAAATGCCTCTCCATACAATTAAAAAGTTTATAAAGGCCTCGATTTCCTTTAATATCAAAATAGACTAGATTACAAGGGCCTTTATGGATCCAAATATCTTTAGTGATAAAGAAAATAGGGCTTATTAGGAAATATTATGTAATGAGGAATCTTCTCCTGAAGAGCAAATAATGGTCAAGGATTGATCACATAGAAAATTGATAAAGCAACAACCTCCAGAGTTGTTTAGGTACATAATTGACATAGGACAAGGTAGAGGTGGTTTCAAGTAAGAGGCTTCTTTTATTTCGGCCACTCAGTCGTGCTGTATCAGGAAATGAAGATTGATGAAATATTCTCTTCTGTTAGGAACTGATTAAAAACAGCTGAAAATTGCTTGTAGCATTTTCTCTGTAAAGAATAGGTAATTAAACTTTCAAATTATGTTTCAATCTATCACGAGAGGTAAAAAGAATACAATAACTCTGAAACATTTTATCAAGTAAAGCCAGGTTATTCTAAAAAGTCAGCAAATGTACCTAAATATTTGAACCTAAACCTGACTCAATGAAACGAAGAATTGAAGCTTGTGTGATGATTTGAGTAATGTAAGGATCGTGTTGAATTTAGAATATTGTTAAGCCTCACACTCTAGGCTTTATTTAGAATTAGAACTTGGACATAGTTTTTTAAACACAAGAAAAAGGGTGACTCATTTGACAATAATTCTGGATAATTCCTCTGATAGTCTCGTCATTGAAGATTCTTGATTTTAGAAAGCTCTAAATTCCACCTCAGTAGCAGGCCTTACCATACTAATTGTTTTGATTTTCTCCCATTAACATACAATATCCAATGGTAGATTCCCTCAAGAATCAAACATAATCTGCATCTCTCTAAGCTTCCATGGTCAGAGCTCCTTTGTTTTAAATAATATTCCTCTTCCTAATGTGTTAGGTAATATATGATATGCCCCATTACTTGAAATTGTTCTTCTATTGAGTCATGCATAAACTGGCTAGCTACTCCTGATAGATAAATTAAATTAGGTCTATTAAAAGTCAGATAAATCAAATATCTTGCCAAGTGTTGAGAGGCCATTGTCATCCATGTCTCTATGCTCTCTTAAACCTAATTTATTGTTTGGTTCAATTGGTACATTCTCCATTTTTCATCCCAACATCCCAATTTCTTCAAGTTGGTCAAGTATATAATTTCTTTGTGAGACGAAAGTTCTAGTTTTGAGTAGTCACTTTAATCTTCAGGAGCTATACAAGTTTGTCAATATCATTAATTTAAACTACTTAACTTGCTTGAACTTTAGTCTTCCTTGTTCATTTGCGTCGTCTCTGGTTACATTGATATCATCTATACATATCCAAGCTGCACCATATCCTTGTGGGCATCCATTTTCATCAACCAACAATGGAAAACAGAATTCATCATGCCCAATATTGTTTGGACTGATAATTTTCACACCTATGCACTTATTTACTTTTAGTTTTCAACAAGAAACAAATTGTAGGCAACAAGCCTTTAATACCATAAATGAGAGAGAAAATGAGTAGAGTGATGTAAACTTAATTAGGTTTTACTCTATCTATTTATAATAGTGCTTTAATACAATATATATTTTAGTTTCTAATATGGCACTTACAATAGACAAAATGATAATCTTTTCCATTTTCCTTGTCGGGCAATTATTGTTATTTGCCCCTTTTCTGGAGATATTTTTCTTATTTCAGCTGTTAGTCTTTCATTTCTTCTTATAATCTTTTCTTGCCATATGTGTTTTAATTCGTTTAAATTTTATTGTTATTTGAAACATTTGCATGCCTGCATGATAGTACATAATTTTCCTTTTAGTATGGCTTACTAAAGAATTATTGGGGTTTGATATGTTTGTGGGGATTTCTTTGACTTGCTTTACAGGATGATATAAGGAATTTCTTGGGTGTGTGCCCCCAAAATGATATCCTTTTTCCGGAGTTGACGGTAAGCGATAAGTTTGATTGACTTTTCCAAATTTTCTTTGCTATAAATGATCAAATTTTGTTTTTCTGCTAGCTTTTGTAGTATAGAAATTTAGTCCCATGTCATTTAAGAGGAGCACATTGGCAAATATGGATTTATCCGATCACATAGCTCATTCTTTCAAAACTCTTGATGTATATATGCTGCTCCTTCCTAACATACTTTCCTTGCACATAACCGTAATAGTTGAGTTATCCCCGTTTGCCTATCGAATTTGATCAAAGGAGCATGCAAATGATTAACTTGATAGAAAATGAAATGAGAATTACGGTCAAATTTTTAAAATTTTTACAATAGTTACAGTATAAGTGAAAACTGTAAGTCGTTGGTTAGTACCCAAGATTGACTGTATTAGCCTGTTGGATGGAACGCATGGACAGAGTACAGGCATGCCATAACTTGTAATACAACTTAAACTTGTGGTCTATGCATCCTGCAATCTCTAGTACTTGTTAATCTTTCAACCTAAAAGTTTAAGGTGTTAGTGAGGGTCCAAGAATGGGTCAGGTATTAGCCTCTAACAAACAGGATCTAAAAGAAAAGAAAAATGGGATATTGAAAGGCTAGAAATCTTTCTGGCGTTATATGCTCATTTAGGAGAGGCTAACTGGTTGCTCTTTTTGATTCTTTTGATTACTGAATGAGGAATCTCTCTAATGGATGCTAGTTTGTAAGCTTGCTGTCAATGAAACTTGTAAAGAGTCAGGAAGGAGAAACATTTCAGAAATCACTATTTTTAGGTGAAATCTTATCTTCTGTTGCCCATAACGTTCAAGCTGATTGCTTGTGCAAGTCTATTCATGAGAATTTATGTAGCTCTTTACTTATTTTGTGCTTCCAATACTAAAGTTCATTACCTTGTAGTAACAGAATTTGACTTGTTTAATTATTCATTGCAGGTGAGAGAGCATCTAGAATTGTTTGCCATGTTGAAGGGTGTGGAAGAGGATAAATTTGAGAGCACTGTGACCAATATGGTTGATGAAGTGAGTAGCAATCTATGTTACATGGGTCACACTTCCCTGAACCTTTTTAGCTATGAGAACTTTTAGCTTGAGTTGAATATTTGTTGCTTCTGAGTCATGGATACACTGAAACAAACTTCAGCATTCTTCCATTTGAACTTTTTGTGGTTCTATGTCCTTATTGAGGTTAAAGATCAGTGCTAATGTTATTGTTGTGTATATGTGGTATTTGATCGACTTGATAGCTACCTTTCACTCAGTACAACTGACTGCTGTTTTAAGATCCTTGGATCATTGACTTATGCTTCTGTTTAGATCTGAAGGCTTCTTTCACTGCTGCAGATATATATGTCAAATAGCTGAATAGCATATTATCCTTTGTCAGACATAGCATAGCAGGTGTTTTCAGGCAATAGAAAGTTAGTTTGATTTTCTTAAATATAAATTACTCTTTTGATTTTGGCTAAGTTGTTAAAGCAGGAGGAGTATTGGAGCAGTAGATATATTAAAATATAGTAAACATTTTTATTAAGGGTGCGTCTTTATTCAAGTTTGAAAATCAGGTAATGTGACATAAAAAAAAAAAAAGAAATGATCAGTTTGTGAGGCTGTCCAAAATGGGTGAGATGGAATTTTTTTGTGAGAACGAAGTCCTTTTCATCATTTATTTGACCATAAAGCTCTTAGTCTAGTTGTTTCTTAGTTGTTTCCTTCTTTATTATGGTGTAAATAAATTTCTCTTTTTGTTGGGACATAGTCTGCCTCTGTTATTGACTTCCATTTGTACAGTTGATCGTACAGTATTACAAATATTTCTCTTTGTTCTAGGTGGGTTTGGCTGACAAAATGAACACTGTTGTGATGGCTCTTTCTGGTGGTATGAAAAGGAAATTATCTCTTGGAATTGCACTAATTGGGAACAGCAAGGTAATGATGAAGTCCAAGGGGGGTATTCTGTTCCCCCCCCACAAAATGTGGTAACTTAATTTTCATTGATTTGTTGCAGATTATAATTCTTGACGAACCTACAAGTGGAATGGATCCGTACTCAATGCGCTTAACATGGCAATTAATAAAAAGGGAAAAAAAGGGCAGGATAATATTGCTAACTACACACTCGATGGATGAAGCTGATGAACTGGGAGATCGGATAGCTATCATGGCTAATGGTTCTTTGAAATGCTGTGGAAGGTTTATTATTTTGGATGAGAATATCATTTATTTCAGCATGATCTTCATTTTTTTCTTGAGGAAAATTCCCATGAGATCATTTATATAGCAACGAAGAGTTACTTTTTATCATATGAACCTTTTTACTGAAGTAGTTCTTTGATAAATATGCCAAGTTTTGAAGACATGATGCAATCATTTTTATTTCACCTTGTTCACATTTTAGTGCTACATTTTGACAGCTCTCTCTTCTTGAAGCATCAATATGGAGTTGGTTATACACTTACATTAGTGAAGGTTAGTTGGTTATTTCATGTTTAATCTTTTAACCGTCAAATGTTTGGATCATCGTATGTCTACACCTATGTCATGACTATTGCCACTGCTTCTTCAGTCTGCACCTACTGCTTCCATAGCTTCTGACATTGTATATCGTCACGTTCCATCAGCGACATGCGTGAGTGAGGTAACAACCAATTTTTGTAAGCTTTTATGTTTTAAAGTTCGAAGCTTTGTCATATTTAGATGTTTTGATGCCGTGCTATGCCAACAAATTTTGTAGTGATTGCTACTCGAGATAAGTTTTAAAGAATTTCACAAATAATTATTTCATGTGACGCATTAATATTAATATGCTTGAATATTTTCAGAACCTCTTGTTTTAAGATACAGTTGCTAACTTTTGAATTCTCTACTCTACTAAATGTCTATTATTCAGAGGATATAAATATCAGACTAATAGTTTGCAACCTTATATTTATATTTATATGCTATGTTATATTTGTTAGCTTTCACCAATTCGTGTGGTTATATACAAATAGTATTGCCACAATAGCTTCATTCTGATTTTAATTTATTTTGTTTGCCTGTTGAGGTTGGAACTGAGATTTCCTTTAAGCTTCCTTTGGCATCTTCATCATCCTTTGAGAGAATGTTTAGGGAAATTGAAAGTTACATGAAAGGATCAATTCCTTACTCTGAAACTAATACTTGTGAAGAGGAAAGTTATCATGGCATTGAAAGTTACGGTATATCAGTCACAACGTTGGAGGAGGTATTTCTGAAAGTTGCAGGATCTGACCATGCTGGAACTGATGGTTGTAGTCAGAGGAATGGTACATTGTCATCTGATTTTGTACCTTCTACAGCTTCTAAGAATCATGGTTTGACAAGAATCTGTGATTCAAAAGCTCCGGAAAATGATAGAAAGGTCGTTCAAGTCATATGTGCTACAGTTAGGGAAACATGGGGGCTAATCCTCACTGCCTTTTTGAGTTTCTTTAATTTCATGGGTATGCATTGCTGTAGTTGCTGTGTCATTTCAAGATCAACATTTTGGCAACATACGAAAGCGCTGTTTATAAAGAGGGCAATATCTGCTCGGAGAGATAGGAGGACAATTGTCTTCCAACTTTTGATTCCAGTTGTCTTCCTTTTTGTTGGTCTTCTTTTTCTAAAGCTTAAGCCACATCCTGACCAACAATCCATTACTTTGACAACTTCATATTTCAATCCTCTGTTAACGGGCGGTGGCGGTGGCGGTCCTATTCCTTTTAATCTGTCAAAGCCTATTGCGGAAGAGGTTAGAGGTTACATTTATCATGTCCTTTTTTTTAATGCTACTGAACCATTTCATAGTATGGTCATGAGCACTCTTACAAGCTATCAAACTACAGATTGCAGAATTTATTGATGGGGGTTGGATTCAAAACCTCAAACAGACTTCATACAAGTTCCCTGATTCAAAAAGGGCACTTACTGATGCAATTGAGGCAGCAGGGCCAACTTTGGGACCAGAACTGCTTTC
Organism: Erythroxylum dillonii; assembly: GCA_032467995.1. NCBI lineage: Eukaryota > Viridiplantae > Streptophyta > Magnoliopsida > Malpighiales > Erythroxylaceae > Erythroxylum > Erythroxylum dillonii. The sequence continues at coordinate 27,237,532 of JANKYE010000007.1, read as the reverse complement.
GATGAGTGAATTCTTGATGTCTAGCTTCAATGAATCCTACCAATCAAGGTCTGTTGATCTGAAATCTGAGTTAAATGTTATTCAGAAACTTTTCCAGTGTCAATTTAAACTGAAATGGTAAAATTATTCATGAAGGCAACTTGATCAATTTTTAGGACTTATTAGTCGATGTTATCCAACCAAGATCGATTCTTTGTTCTACATATATTGTATTGTAGGATGTGGCTTGTGAAAGAGGAGCAGCCTGGAAGACTGCAGTCTAACATTTATTCTATAGGGTTGATGTTGAATATATGTGTCAATATGATATGGGTTTGTCTCCACTTACACACTTGAGCACATTTTATGTTGCTAGCAAATGAGTACCTTAATGATGACGAGGCTATTTTATGTCTTTGATATGTTTCTATACCTTCTTTATGGGTACTTGTTGGTAATATCTTCTTTTTATATGTTTCTGGACATGGTTGGCACGGTTTAGTTTACCTTCTACAACATTGACCTGTGCTATCTGTTTGAAGAGGCTGTTTATTTTTCCTTTTTATTATCTTTTTCCTGTTTAAGCTGTGAAATGTGATGTAAATCTGTCTGCCCTTTGAGCTTTTAAAATTTTGTATTAAGCTTAACTTATTCACAGAAGGTGCAAGCCGATTCTAGAACTCCGCAAAATTGTTGATGTAATATGCTCATTATCATATGTAGTATTGAATAATTGAATAACCCATTTGGTGAGAGGAAGTCTCCATGATTATTCATAAAGTTAAATTACTTCATTTACTGTATGATAATGCAGGTATGGTGCGATTGTGATGGATGATCAAAATGATGATGGAAGTCTGGGATATACTGTACTGCACAATAGTTCTTGTCAGCATTCTGCTCCTACCTATATCAATATAATAAATGCTGCCATTCTTAAACTTGCTACTGGTGACAAAAATATGACCATTAAGACTCGCAACCACCCTCTGCCCATGACAAAAAGCCAGCATTTGCAACATCATGTATGCTCTTCTACTTGATATATAAACTCAAGTTACTTGCTTTCACATAGACCTTGTTGCTTCTACAGTATCTTTTGTCAGTGGTGAGATAGATTTGATGGATCACCAGATAACCATCATAAGAGAGCCATTCTCTTGGATAGTGCTCTTGTTCTTTTATATATTGTTTACAAGATAGGCTTTGGCACTTTTTTCATTTTTCTATTTTGTTTTTATGTTGCTATATTTTCTTAAGAATTCTTGGTGTTCTTCTGTTGCATCTTATTATTTGCTCACTCAGCACATTAAGTGGACTCAAAATTCAATTCATGTTCTAAGTAAGAGTTACAACTAGTGAAGATAATTTTGAATTGTATCGATAAATTACTCTATTATTTGTTCTTGTTCTTGTGATTTTAAATGTTGATCATCTGACATATATTACCTGTGAGATTTGTCTAGTATTTGAAACTTTACAAAAGGAATGGTTGATGCTGAATTAGCTTCGATACTATGTGTAGAGATGGCATTGGGCATGTTTGGGTTTGGCCATTTTTTAAATTTAATTTAATTTCACTTGAAAACGATACTGTTTTGCTGAAAACAATGTTGTTCGGCCTAAACTCGGAGACAAAGGAGAGAGAGAAGTAAGAATTAGGTAAGGTAGTTTCAGCCCGGCCCGCCTGAAGTTAACCAGTCAAGCTCGGGTTGACTCGGCTTTGAGTCGGCCTAGACCCGTGGAGAAATAAAGGAGAGACAAAAGAGAAAGCGAAGTAAGAACTAGGCAAGGCAATTTTAGCTCAACTTGCCTGAAGTTAACGGGTTAGCTTGGGTTGACTGGGCTTTGGGCTGATTCGGGCCTCTGAAGTTGGCCTGAGGCTTGACCTGAATGGCCCAAATGGCCTGATCCCCCACCCTACAGCGACGTCATTTTGGGCAGTACTGGGTTTGGGGCCAATCTCAAACCACCTTATGAGATAGTTGGGTCATAGCCTGACCCATTGCCATGCCTAGTGAGAATGAGATAAACATTGGTTTAACCCGGTTCAACTATAAAGTCTATGTATGTGGATACATATTATGAGGGTATTGATGCGAAATAGAAGAGGAAAATAATTAATCTTCTTACAATTGATTTTGGGTTACACAGTTATAAACATCTTATTATAGGAGAAAAATATGCAATAATCTTTTAGGATAGAAATCAATCTCCTAGGATCCCACAATCTCTTAGGATAGAAATCAATCTCCTAGGATCCCAAAATCTCGTAGGGTCCCATTATCTTTGAGAAATTAAGAAATTTACTTTCCTACAACTTATATACAACTTATATATATGTGTGTTGTAGGCTGCAAAATTTGTGGAATTTCACTCTTTTCAGCCCTCATTTCTTGCAACCTTTGTTACGAGACATTAATAATTTTTTTATACATATATGATCTGATTCCTTCTTGTATACTGCCCAAAAATACCACAAAACCGAAGGTATAGAACCTGTTTGATGAAATGTCTCAAACAGTGAGAGTGAGAATTCTACATGTTCAATTGTCCAGATTTGGTTGTATTCATGTTTGTGCATTCCAGACCTTATTCAAACACTTACAACCTTTCAAAGAGAGTTTTCTAAGCTTCTAAAGAGTGGAGATTGAAGGGCTTAACAGCTGTTGACGAAATGCTTCAAAGGAGTGTCTAGAAGGTGTTTGACAAATTGATTAAGTGAAGTGCACTTAAGCTGTTTGGTGGAATTTTGTTGAGAACTTAGTTGAAGGATTAGGTTGCAACTCGAGGGATTTGAAGGCATCTGTCTAGCCTCAAAACACCCCTGTGGCACATACTATGTCATAGCTTTATATATCTACATTTTCTTGAGACCAAATTTACTCTAACAAAAGCAACAACTGGTAGTGGATTTCTGGTTAATCTTGGAACCTGTCCAATTTGCATATGAGAAACACTTGATGTGAGTATGTCTATGGTCTTCATACAATATATCTCGCCTAGGAGCTCCCTTTAAATAACATAACATCTATTCTAAAGCTTTCTAATGGTGAACTATTAAGGAAGATATGAATTGGCTTACAATATAGATAGAATATGTGATATCAAAACGAGTGATTGTAAGGTAGTTCAATTTTTCAAGCAGTCTTTTATGTTTCTATAGATCTTCAAATTGGTCTCTGTCTTTGTAAATGGGAGATTAGGAAGCATTGAGACACTGTATGACTTAGCCCCTAACTTTCTGGTCTTAGTTAATAAGTCAAGCACACAGTTCCTTTGAAATAAGAAAATGCCTTTCATGCTTCTTATCAACTCAACTCCCAAAAAGTACTTCAGAATTCCTAAATCTTTCATGTGAAACTGTAGAGAATCCCATAATAATAGATAGAATCCCATAGTAATAGATAGTCCCTTAATTAAGGGATTTTCCTAATAGAGTATCCTTAGCTGTAATATCTAGCTATATTAGGGATATTTCCAAACAAGGAGTCTTCCTAATTAGGAAGACTCCCATAACTATGTACCCTAGCTCTAACTATGTACCCTAGCTCTATATAAGCATAGCAGTATCTGTACATCTTTTTTATCAACTGAATAAAAGTCAGCAGCTTTTAAATTGTATCAGAGCCTCACGCTCTTCCATGAATTACAAGGCTGCAATGGTGGGATGTCGATCTTCATCCCTCGAGACCACCAGTAGCTCTACCCCTCTCTCTGGATCAGGAAACCAACTTGATTCAGTTAGCATACAACCAGAAAATTCCCTACATATTTCAATCCAGAAGCTGAATGGAAGAAACTACCTAGAAT
>JANKYE010000007.1:27194519-27205036 GCA_032467995.1 Erythroxylum dillonii | reverse complement strand
TTCTTGAAGAATAATCCTTTACCTGGAGTTCCCTTTAAGTATCTTAAGATTTTGTACACTGCTTCCAAGTGTTCTTTATAGGAAGTATGCATAAATTGACTTACCACATTGACAACAAAGGAAATATCTGGTTTGGTGTGAGATAAATATATTAGTGTTACTACTAGTCGTTGATATTGACCTATATCTACTAGAACTCCTTCCTTAACTTCACCGAACATTGGGTTGAATTCTGTAAGCGTATCTGATGGTTTACATCCACTCATCCCAATTTCTTCTAGAAGGTTCAGGATATACTTTTGTTGGGAGACTGCTATGCCCTTCTTAGATCTAGCAATTTCCATCCCTAAGAAGTATCTAAGATACCTCACGTCTTTGATTTCAAACTCCTTTGAGAGATTAGTTTTAAGAATTTCAATTTCCTCAAGATCATTGCTAGTGAGGATAATGTCGTTTGCATACATTAGAATCACAGTCCTTCCTTTTGCAGAAGTTTTTATGAATAGAGTATAATTAGACTACCTCTGTAAGAAACCTTGTGATTTCACAAATCTTGTGAATCTTTTAAATCAGGCCCTTGGTGATTGTCTCAGCTTATATAAGGATTATTTTAGTTTGCATATCCCTTTTTTGAAACTTTCAACTAATCTTGGGGGAAGCTCCATGTACACCTCTTCTTCTAAATCTCCATTTAGGAAGGCATTTTTCACATCCAACTAATGTAGACTCTAATCGAGATTAACTCCAATAGAAAGCAACACTCTCACAGTATTTAACTTCGCAACAGATGAATTTTTTTTTGACTAATCTATGTCATGGGTTTGTGTAAACCTTTTAGCAACGAGGCGAGCTTTATATCTTTCAAGTGATCCATCAGAGTTGTACTTTATGGTGAACACCCGTTTACATCCAGTCAATGTTTTCCCTCTTAAAAGATCAAATTCCTCCCACGTTTTATTTTTCTCCAAAGCTCTCACCTCCTCCAAGACTGCATCCCTCCACTTACGAATATTTAGAGCCTCTTGTATATTCTTAGGAGTGGAAACATTGGATAACTTAGAAGAAAATACTTGAAATGATGGAGATAGACATTGATATGATAAGAAGTTATGCAAAGGATACTTGGTAGAAGTTCTAGAACCTTTCCTAAGAGCAATGGGTAAATCTAAAGTTTCATCCGACTTTGGAATAGATATTGGTTCACGTGACACTGACTCAATAGAAATAGACTCAAACTAGATTTAATTGGTTTGTCTCTATTTTTTGGATTTGTTTCTGGGTTACTCTTGACCATGTTGCAAGTTTTTTGTGCTTTTTTATCGTTCTGGATATTTTCTCAAAAAGACTTTCCCTTTAAAATGATTTCCATCTTATCTTGCACACATTTCAAAAATTTTTTTTTCTGGAGATTGAATTTGTAAAGGCATTGAAGATAAATCCTTATTTTCATTATTTGAGACACCATCAATGTTTGAATCAGAATTATAGAAAATATTTATATCATGGTCATAAATATCAAAAAATGAATCTTCACTATGTGTCTTGCCCTAAAGATGAAGTGAGGAAAAAAAAAGTTTTATCTTTGAAAAAAGGTGACATCCATGGAAATAAAAAAACCTTTTAGTTATTGGATCAAAGCACTTTCACCCTTTTTGAGTGGAAGGATATCGAACAAAAACACATTTTTGTGCTTTGGATCAAGTTTTCCCCGATTGTTGTCATGAATATGAACAAATGCAGTACACCCAAACATTTTAAGAGGTAGATCGTGTTATAATCAAGATGAAGATATTTATTGAAACAATTAAGAGGTGTTTGAAATTTTAAAGCTTTTAAAGGCATCCTATTGATCAAATATGTAGCTGTTAGGACAACCTCACCCTATAAGTACATAAGAGTATTAGTTGAAAACATTAGAGATCTTGTAATTTCTAATAGATGTTTATTTTTTCTTTCTGCTATTCCATTTTGTTGTGGGGTGTCAATATATGGGCTTTGATGAATAAAATACTTTTCAACAAAAAAATTCCTTAAACCTTGTTGAAGTATTCTTTTCCATTATCACTTCTAAAAACTTGAATTCTAGTTTGAAACTGTGCTTGAATCATGTTATAAAAATTTTGAAACGCCCTCTCAACATCTGACTTCTCATTAAGTGAAAATAACCAAGTGATTCTAGTATGGTCATCAATTAAAGTTATGAATCATCATTTTTTAGTTATCGTTTTTATTATCGAAAGTCCCCAAATATAACATGGATTATAGCAAAGGGTTTTGTGGCCTTGTAAGGTTGTGCTGTGAAAGATAGTCGATGATCTTTAGCAATTTGACAAATTTCACACTAAAATGAAGATAGATCTTTATTTGTAAAAAACTTCTGAAACAAATGTCTCCTATAATGAAAACTTGGATGTCCAAATCTAAAATGTCATAACATAATTTTATTCTCATGAAGTATTGAAATAGAATTAAGACAAGTTCTCTGGGTTGCTTGTTTAAGTCATGTCCATTTTCGAAGTAGAGACCTCCAACTTATTAGCATTGCCAATCATCATCCCTATGTTCAAATCCTGGAATTTACAATCAAATGAAGAAAAATTAGCTTGACAATTTTGGTCAATAGTTATTTTGTTGATTGACAACAAGTTGGATAATTTAGGTAAATGAAGAACATTGTGGAGTGTAAGATTAGGGGAAAGAACGATTGATCCTTTCCTAGCTATTGCTAAGTAGGAACCATCTGCTAGTTTACTCTTTGATTTCCTACATAAGGACTATACGAAGAAAACAATTTATAGGACCTAGTCATAAAATATGTTGCCCCATAATCAATTATCCAAGAATGACGTAAATTGACACTGAAACTAGTGGCAACTAATAATTACCTTTTTGAACTAAAGAACAGGTAGGATTTGGAGTGGAGAAATTTTGAGACTAAAGAATTTTATAGATCTGCTCTATCTATTCCTTTGTGAAAGGCTGCTTGCCAAAAGACTTTTCCGACCCGGATTCAATAGTGTTGTCTTGGGAGGTATGGTTGTCTCCAAATTGTTTTTTCTTCCAATTTTTTGGCTTCCCTTGATTTTTTCAGCATGTTTCCTAGACGTGTAAATCACGTTTACAGTGAGCATACCATGTCTTTTTGTTATTTTTTTCTCTCCCTTAGCCTCTATTCCCTTCAACATGAGAGCGGAACCTTCAGCTCTGATTTGGTGTTGCCAATCATCACTTTCCGCCTCGTCTCCTCTCTCCTTACTTTCGAGAAAATCTCTTTGATAGAGGGTAAAGGGTTTCTTCCCAAAATTCGGCCTTTGACTTCATCCAATTCTTGATTCAATCCCACAAGAAAAACATAAACTCTATCATTTTCTTCCTTTTTTTTTAATGTCGAACACTGACATTTGGACAATCCTAATAATCTTCATAACATAGGTCCAATTCATGTCACAAAGTTACAAGTTCATTATAAAACAATGTAACGTCACAGTAACCTTGCTTGGCCTTCCCTAGCTTTGTTTTTAGTTCGAAAATCTTGAAGAATTTTCGATATCATAATACGTCTCTCAAACCGCATCCCACACATCTTTAGCTATTGTCAAAAACATATGAGTTTTTTCGATTACAGGTTCCACGCAATTATTCAACCAAGCTATGATCAAAGAATTTTTAAAGCTCCATATTGCCATATTTGGATCATCCGAAGTAGACCTTGTTGTCTCTTCAATCAAATACCTGAGTTTTCCTCTACTTTCAATGGCCAACTTTATTGTTTGCAACCATTCCAGGTAATTATGACCATTCAACCTGTGATTTGTCAATTGAAAAGGCAAATTTGAGCCAAAAAGATCATAGCTATGTTGTACGTTACTTGTCATAACACCGGGATTAGCCCGAACTGCTGAAATCATTGTTGGAGGATAAGGAGTTTCTTTGTTGGCCAGTTATCGCTAAGCAATAGTCCATTCAGGACTGATTTGAACGAAGACAGGGAAATGCATTGTAAAGAAGTTGTGGCTCTGATACCATGAAAAAAGAAGACAAAGTAATTCTTCTTTAATTTTTTTGTGAATAGTACAAGGAGCATATAGGACAATACAGCCCTAAATCACCTCCTTAAAATAAGAAGAATCTATTTATTCTCTAAGTAATAAAATGTCAACTAATTAATAAAATGTCAACTAATTATCTATTTGTTCTCTATAAATAATTAGTTGATATTTGAGACAATTAGCTGATTATTTCTATAATATCAACAACTACTTTGCAACATAGAACGACGACATAGAATTGCTTATTAATGGGGTAGAAGTCTTTTTTGGGTCAATCTTTTGTTTGTCATATGGGTTATTAAGGGGGTGTCTATTGGTCATTAATACTAAAATTAATTCATCGTTTTCTGCTTTAGTGTAGATTGCCTTTATGTTTTCAGTGCTGCGTACTCTTGTTTCCTTATATGTAATGAAACTTAATTTGCTGTATTTGCCTTACATGTGCTGCATCATCTTGTTTATCAATTGGATGGTGATAATTAGTTTTCTCTCGTCCTGACTATTTCTTTTCCATTTTATCCATTATTACTTAATTCCATTTATGTTTGCTTACAACTATAGTGCAACTCATTTGTAAAAACCTCTATATGCTTTACAGTTTCATATTCTGTGTTATTCACATTTCTTTTTCATGTTCTTATTCTTCTCAGTTAATATGTATAGTTTGCCATAAGCTATATGTAGATATTTTCTTAATTAGATCAAACAATCAGTTATGTTACTGTATTTATAATTTTAATAAAAAATGGTTATATCTGTCGTTAATGAGTTAAAATTAAGAATGACTAAAGCTGATTGGATTTTTATGTCAAACATTGAGTTTTGCGTTTGTTAAAAGGACAATAGAGAGCAGGATAGCAGTACTACAAGCAGGCAATAGTAAAATTATGGAACCATAAAATAATCTATGAATCGTCTTATTAATTGATTTTTGGAGGCGCATCATCCTAAACTGCCTTAGATGTATTGTTAGGACCCTTTGTCATAGATCCAGTCACATGACGATGTATAGAGTAATCTTGCAACTCTGTTATATCCCTGTTCTTGTTAGAATTCTTCTTTCTGCCTAATTTGGAAGAAGAAAGGAAATTTGGCTCTAATGGAGACCGAAACCTTGGACCTCGTTAGAGAGAGCTCCAACCTCTGTTTTGATAAAATATGACTTGCTTTCTTTATTCATGAAATAGCCCTTATATAGGCAGTGTTCACATAGGAAAAGGAAATACGAAAACCCTAAGCAATATGATTTCCTAGAGTAATAAGGAAACTAGTGATATGTTTCCAATAATAACCTAAAACCTTTTAAGCAATTTAAATAAAACTTGCAACCTAATTAATGTAATTTGCAGCTGTATTTTTGGCCTATAAACACGTCCACAACATGTATGCTATTAAATAGTTCTCTTGAGTTTTTGCAGTATGCTGATCTTGCTGAGTTCTGTTGTAGAGTGGAAAAGCTACTTCGCAAATTTATGTTGAGAATAGGGGCAAACTCACAATTTACATCAGAATTTCATCATTCATGATAGAGATTATTCGCTGATTAGTCCTTAGAGACTTAACTGCATGTGGAAGCATTTGATTTCTGCCTAGTAGCTATGTTTTTTGTTTCTTGGTCAAGCTTCATATTTCCATAAGCTAAAATGACTGTTACTTCTTATCACTCAATGTAGGCATGGATCCTATTGCCAAACGGTTCATGTGGGAAGTAATATCCCGTTTGTCAACCAGACAGGGAAAGACAGCAGTAATTCTTACTACTCACAGCATGAATGAAGCACAAGCATTGTGCACTCGTATTGGGATCATGGTACATTTGCTTTATGCTTCTGAAGCTTAAGCATCCGGTAACATCCTCTGATAAGGAAATAATTTGTCTTTTATAATTTGAAGGTTGGAGGTCAACTGAGATGCATTGGAAGTCCTCAGCATCTGAAAACACGATTTGGAAACCATCTTGAGCTAGAGGTATGCTAGGCGTAGTTTTAGAGTCTCTCTTTGGAAAGCCGATATCTTTGTTGGGGAAAATGTTGAAACCTTGTGAAGTGCCAGGATATCATTCAACCAAAATTTCAAGCTATTTGGTGAGGGTTGCAAAGGAATCAAATATTTATAAAACATGGCCCTTTACAGGAAATGTTGAAAACATCACATCAAATTACAAATCCACCATAAATGAGGTCAATGTGGATGGGGCTTGAAATCTACCAACTATAAAGGCCCTGTCCATTCAACCCATATACTTGAGTTGTTATGTTGGAGTTTCTGTACTAGAAATAGAATAAATATTTCTTTTTTGGGGAAACAGGTTTTCTAGTTTTAAGAGGTTAATAGACTTTAAAAGCTACTTTTCTTTCCTAGGTTTTATCATGTCTACAAAACTAGAAAAAAATCTCCTTTTGGTATTTTTGATATAATTGTAGTGAAACATATGTCCATTTCTACCTCTAGAAAATAGTTTCATGGATAAAATGTACTTGTTAGAAGTTCTACTAAGGGAAAATATGAATTTAAATAGAAAATAGGGGCGGGAAATAGGATCCAAAATGTATGAAGTTAAACACAGATTGTTTGCATCTACTTGGACAGGTATATTGAATTTAATTTGTTCCTCTTCTTTCAGGTTAAACCTAGTGAGATAAGCCCCTTGGATCTGGAATACCTTTGCCAAATGATACGAGAAAGGCTTTTGAATGCTTATTCGCATCCAAGAAACTTACTTGATGACCTTGAAGTTTGCATTGGAGGCACTGACTTCCTCATATCTGAAAATGCATCAGCGGCAGAGATAAGCTTGACCCAGAAAATGATAGTTATGGTTGGACACTGGCTTGGTAATGAAGAGCGGGTGAAGATACTTGTATCAACCACTGCCGACTCTGATGGAATGTTTGGTGAACAATTGTCAGAGCAATTACTTCGAGATGGTAATAAGTTATGCGTATATCTAGAGTTGATATTCATATCCTTGGGGTATTCCTTTAATCTTCTCAGACCTGTATGTTTGTCACTCTGCAATACTTTAATTTTTGTTCTCTTTATTGTAACTTTTAGTTTTTATTGTCACTGTATCTTTGTTGGTACATCTTGGTCATAATTTGAAGATAGTGCCTCTCCATACTTGTAGTTTTACATATGAGCCAATTGTTCTCTTCATTGATCATGTTTTATTCAGTCATAGCTTCACTCTTGCTTAGGCCTCTAAGAACAGAAAATTTTCTTCCAACTGCTGGTTGCTAGATTTGATTTTTTTCAGATTGTATAGGTTCCGTACTTCTACATGAATGCTGATTCTTATGTTTGCTTCGCTAGCTAGAATGTTGACGTTAAATGCTTAAACTTTTATCTAGGGGGTATACCGCTGCCAATATTTTCCGAGTGGTGGTTAGCAAAGGAAAAAATCTCAGCGATTGATATGTTTGTCCAGTCCTCATTCCCTGCAGCGACTTTTCAAGGGTGCAATGGTTTGAGTATTAAGTATCAGGTAGAATAAATAAAGCTTGGAGTCTTTTCATCATTCTGCTGCTTACATGTTTTTAATGTTTGATACATGGGCCTTCTTTTAAATGCATGTCGATATAGGACAATTCAATTTTAGTCAAATTTTGTATTCTATGGAAAATTGGGGGAAAAAAAAAGAGTAACTATTGCAACAGGCTCACGTGTCTTTTTACGGGCTTCAATTAAATAAGTTCTACTTTGTTATTATTTTTTATTTTTTATTTGGTTATAAAATGAACCTTATGATTGTGGCATGAATAGTGAGTGGCAAAGTTTGGGAAATTGAATAGGATGTTGGAATTTCATGTGTCAATATGACATGTTTTAGGTGTGAATTTTCCCAGTGATGATGTATCTTTGAGGCCCAAACATTCCAAGTCCCTATGTAAATTCCAAAGTGGTTGGTGTTGATGCATTTAGAACATACATATTGGTTGCCTAGGAAGAATGTTTCAGAGTGTTAGGAAACTAGATAAAAGCCTTCACTGCTAAGATGCCAACATTGGAAGGGCCTTGCTTCCTGCCAAATTTTATCTCAAGACAAGTTCAGACGGTTTGTCTTTAGATCATTATGACTGCATAAGTTTACATCATATACTGGTTCAGACGGTTTGTCTTTAGATTATTATGGCTGCACAAGTTTACATTATATACAGGTTCAGACGGTTTGTCTTTAGATTATTACGGCTGCACAAGTTTACATCATATACAGGTTCAGATGGTTGTCTTTAGATTATTATGGCTGCATAAGTTTACATCATAGGATCAAACTAATGAAGAACTTCTTTCAGTATTCAAATGGGTGATTTTGGTTGGAAAGGATCCTATATGTGCATTGTACTCATCCAAAATTTTCTTTCAGCTGCCACATGGAGAAGGTCTTTCCCTAGCCGATGTTTTCGGTCTCTTGGAGCAAAGCAGGTAAAAAGCTTCAAGTACAGTTTTAACTTTCTTCTTTCTTTCTTTCTCTCCATTTCTCTCCCTCCACCTTATTGTATATCTTCTGACTATTTTCATTTTAACCAATGTGTTTCTTTTCTTGGTTAATTCATGCCTATCTCAGAAATCGATTGGGCATAGCAGAATACAGCATCAGCCAGTCAACTCTAGAAACCATTTTCAACCATTTTGCAGCTAGACCTTGAGTTAGAATTAGTTTTTGGAATCCTCGAATAGGATTTTCACATCATACTTACCTTCCACTTCTTTCATTGCAATATTATAGGTACTTGCACCAAAGGCATTGCTCTTGTGCTATTTTTTTGCACGACCATGCCAAGCTTGTACAAGTTGCCATGTATTAAACACAAAGAACTGGTATAGGGGCACCAAATTTTGTTTGAATACTGGATCTCGAATGATTTTCCTTGTGGAAAAGAAACATCAGAAGTTCGTTTTACATTACCATTGTTCTATTCTATTCTTTTGTAAGCAATAGTGTACTTCGATGCATTATTATCATCCTTGCTATGCTACTGCTTGAAACTAGAAGTGCAACCTAACATGACAGATAAGTTGGTATTTGATGGAGAACAGGGACATTGCTGATCCTTGGACTTGTGAAAATTTTGATGGAGAGTTGAAACTATAAACTTCCGAAATTCATGCCTTTTCTCAGTCAACAGTAATAATCTGTGTAGATTTGATCTTTTCTTAGTTTTAGTCACATATTTCCTATGTGAGAAATTCCACCTAAATTTGCCAGCCCAGGTTTGTTCCGGTCAGGTTGGGGAGGGTATGGTATGAAATTCTCAAAGCTATGGCTAATAAAAAAAGACTTGTAAATCACCAAAGTGGAAGAAGTCGACGACAATTGAGATATTGCTTGTGAGATTGTGACGACTTATCAGCATACACTCTCCATTCCTTTCCTTTTGTCTTTTTGGTGAACAGCATACACTCTCGTTGATTTGTCAAGATATAATAATTACTCCAATATTTATATATAAATAAAGAATGCCAAAATATCACTAATAAATAACCCTTCTCAAAATTCCTGTATGAATTTAAAAGCTTTACGATTTCTTATCCTCATAAAATAAAGCAAATTTCACATGAACAATAAAGCAAAATTTTCGAAGAATAATGATAATAAAAAAAGAAAAAACAAGGGCAAGAACAAAAGACCCCTCCTTGTGCCTCGTGTGGACAAACCCCATGTAACCAGGTTTTAATGGAGACTCGGAGAACAATAAGGACCCATATATATAATTCATGTTCAAATTTCTTGCTTTAAAACTTATTGTATGCCATTTGTTCAACCCATGATTTGTAGTAAACCTTTGTTTGTTTGTTTGTGTTGTTTTCATTCTCACATGTCCTCAATTTCATCGCTAGACCATTTGTTATAGTCAAGATATTTCCCAACACGTAAGCACGTTGTATATTTTTCAAGAGAGAATTTCAATATTGTTAGTAGCCACTGATCACCAAATTATTTTCAAAGTCAACAAATAAGTCTGCTATTTTGTTGGTCATTTCCTTCCATTCCACCAATATTAATGACGATTACGAGATCTATGTACTTCTTCTTGATTGGCAAAGACATTTTAGTTTTAGACATTTGGAAATCACTCATTTGAGTGGCTACTCTTTCTTCCTTTGATTAGGTGGCTACATCAACCAGAAGTGACTTCTTCAACTTATATAGAGTTTCTATGAATGTGACATCATGTTTAATTGATAAGCAGAACGGGAAGTTATGCGGAGAATCCGCTACTTGGGATTTTAATATTGATGTTACCATAGGTTAGCTGATGACTAGATATCGAAACAACTCTCCCTGTATCCTATGATTTTTGTTTCATACATATAATTACACACACACACACTCGATAACTATTTAGAAACATGATTTTGTTTAGGAAACTATTTATTTCAGCCCTAATGGGTGTAAAATCCTTACATAGTTACTTTTTTTTCCCCACTTTATTGATGTTTCAATTCTCAACAAATAATCCTTTGATT
>JANKYE010000007.1:27180593-27192987 GCA_032467995.1 Erythroxylum dillonii | reverse complement strand
ATTCACTATCAATTCTATTTAAACTCAAAACACCATTTAGGCCATAATTAATCATAAACGTCAATAACAAAAGCATATTTCACCCATCTTAAACTTATATAACACTTTACATTTTTAAATTTTCTTTTTCTTTGCACATGAATGATTCACCACAAATTCCTCATTGAATGTCAATTTACACTTCAAAATTTCAAGAAAAGTTCAGGGTCCAACATTTGATATAAATCATATATTGATTTACATAACGTGCAAACCATGTCAGTTCCATCTAGATCCTGGAATCCTTCAGGTTGTACCATATAGACCACTTCATAAAGGTCTTTATTCAAGAAAGTAGTTTTGACAACCATTTGATATAACTCTATATCATCATGAGCTACAATTGCCTTAATCACTCAAAATGTATCCTACGAGGATACGGGAGAAAAGGTAACATAAAGTTAATCTTTCTTTTTGAGTGAACCATTTGGCAACTGAGTGAGCCCATAAACTGCTGAACTTTATCCTGAAATCCTTTAGGTCTTTAAACTTCATTTACAACTGAGGGGTTTATAGCTTCGATACAAATCAGTTGGCTCTCAAACCTTACTATGCTTCATGGCTTGCATCTCGTCATTCATTGCAACCCACAACACATCTACATTGGGTCCAGAAACAGGTTCTGTAAAAGTAACTGGATCTATAACATGTCTAATAGCATAGTCCTGTATACCTGATAGACTATGTTATCAGATGGGATAGCAGGTCGTCTAACTCTAGTAAATTTACTTAACTGTATTAGATCTTGTACCCCCAGGAACCTCTGTGTCTACAGGTATGGGTTCCTATTCTTGTACAGGCACGGTACAAAGACCTAGATCCACCAATCTAATTGTATGAGTGGCAGGTACATGATAACTGTAGTATTCGTCTTGCTATCATCCGAAGGGTTAAAGGACCCACCATCATCATAAACATTATATTCTAGATACATAGTTGTTTGTAATTTCACTATTCTGGTCCCTTCTTCTCTACAGTAAAAGTTGTAGCCTTAAAGTGGTCGAGATATCTTACTAAATAGCAATGAGTGAAACAAGCATACAATCTTTCTTTATAAGGATTATACTACCTCAATAGGGCAGCCTCATACATAAATGTGTGCAAGGCTAGATTTTTAAGCTTTTAGATAATTAGGTAGAATAGTCTTATTTTGCATTGACTTTTTCAAGTCCTTTAGGGTGTTGTTATGCCTTTCGGCAACACACCATTTTGCTTAGAATTACTCGACATAGTGAATTAAGTCACTATTTCAAATGATTCCAAATATCTAGCAAACGGACCTTTTAAAGTCTTGAAACACCATGTTTGCCTCCACGGTCAAATCTGACTATCTTGATGAATTTTTCCAATTGGTTCTCAACCTTCAGTCTTTAAGCAAAAACACATAACTGTAAAGGGAATAATCATCAACAAATGTCATAATATATTTGGAATTACACAATTAAATTGTACAAGGTCTACTGATATCCTTATGTATCAGACTCGATAAGTCAAAAGTATGAGTTGACTTCAATATCCTTATTAGGCAACTTACCCCTGCAACAGTCAGCACATGTTCCTAGATCATCATAATCTAGAATTGAGAAATGCTTTTCTTGATCAATCTCTCAACCCTAACTCTGAAAATGCGACTTAAACTTTTATGCCACACCATGTATGACTTCTCATTCATTAGGGTCCATTTCATAACTTGTTTAGCAAGATGCGAAGAAGCATTTATCTAATTTGGGGTAAGACATATTCTATACAAACCATATGACAAGAAACGTTAAACAACAATTGTGTAACATAAGCATTAAATACAAAACATTAAACCTCTTTGTCAAAAATTGATAAAAGGATTACATATAAAATGTGTCGTGTAAAAACCAAAATAAACCTTACAACAAAGTTTAGTACATACATCCCCTATAGATATTATTTCCACTTCTTTATTGCTATGAACCATCAGTTTCTTCTTCCCTTTATTTGGCTTTATCCTAGATATGAACCATTGCATTGTGGAAGCACCTTGATCAGATGCTCCACTAAATAGCCACTATGTACTTAATGCCACTATCGCAAGTTAGATTCATAATTGATAAGCCAAAGAGTAACTTGATGATCTCACTCTTTCCTTTTAACCTCATACTACTAGTTTTTGTATGTCCCTAGGACCTTTACCAGCACTGGTTTGACTAACATCAGCAAGTGAAGAAGATTTAAACTTTCTACCTTTGAACTCAATGGGCTTCAACTTTGTCTTCCCTTAAGTTGCTTCGAGGGCTGTAGGAGTAACAAAATTAAGTTTCTTTTCCTAAGCAACGCAATGGGCTATCGAAGAATTGAAGTCCCAACATCTTCAATCTACTGTGAAGATGAATTATTCTCGATATGTACTTCAACACTTCCCTTTCTCTTATATACACCTCATGGAGAATAATTCTTTCATAAAGGCACTTGTCTCCACATTAGGTGAGACTATATACCTCTGAGAGACATTATCAAGAAACTCCTTCATTATGTATATGTCCGGAAGTCCACTTAGAAGATGGCTAGGAATGGATCTCTTAATGGTCATTAGATATAATCTGTTAGATCGTTCCCAGGTTTCATAGGCTGCTTTACGAACTCTCGAGCTCATGGATGTAGGTGGAGATGACCTATCTGTCCATATGGTTATGTCAACCACATCTATCTCTATAGCAATCAATACATGTCCACTTCTTTGCATTGAAACTGGTCAGGGTTTCAATGGTGACATTGATTTTGTTGATTGAAAAGGTAACTTCAAGATGATAATCTTTAAATCAACACAAATGTAGCACAATAGCGATACTCAATGACATTAAATAATATCTTTATTGAAATACAGTCACACATATTATAAAACATCTGTAGGCTGAATGCATAATATATGCAACTAGACCTCTGCATAAAAGCGATCAAAGTATAAATCATTAATTCTTATGACACTACCATTTGTGGGCAAATAGATCATTCAAGCAACGACTTTCTTCCATCTAATGCCATTATGCACATCTCGAAATCTCATATAAGGCTAACACCTATGGAAAGAATAACCAAACATGAGATCAGAGACATCCCCTAATGTGTAAGCAGAACAATTCAAGATATTGACTTGAAAGGCCACTGTGGTGACTATATCATCATCAACACTCAAAAAGTCCAAAAATACAAGGGATACATTTTTATATTATCCTCACATTCTTTTCATTTTCTTTATGGACATATAGTATGTGACAATGTAACATCAATAAATGCAAAAAATCAAATGCACAATCTCATTGTCACACACTTGTGCTAAAGATGTTCCCTGAAAACTTCATTTGAGACTTTTGTAAGAGAAAAATCTCAGTATAGTGATTGTTGTGAGTCACCAAACACTGAACCGACCACTCGAGACACGAAAATCTCATGTATCTCCCTTATGACAAGTTCGTTACATAAAAATTCACTCAAAAATGGCTTCAGAATGTCTTAATTCTTTTTCTGATCGACTATCATGCAATCCCGAACACTGAACATAAGACCCGAGACATAAGAACTTGAAGTATCTCCCTCATGTGATGTTCGAAGCATGAAAATTTACTCAAAATCGGATTTAGAATACCTTAATTTCTTTTTTGGAGTTAAACTTTAGTTTATTACTAATGTAATAAATCCAGAAAAATGAAAAAACTTACTTTATGAAATTTTCGGACCCGAAAGTTGACCCAAAATACCCCAGGACACCCTTGCGAGAAATCTATTTTTGTGTTTTTTTGGGAAAAATATTGTAGCAGAGTTCGTACGGCTAACGTGGTGCACCATGTCAGTGTGCGTGGTGCGGGGCCACGTGTGCGCTACATACGCGCACAGACACTCTCCAGATGCACCTGGCTCGTGCGCGTCACTCACCACCACACATAAAACGAACGTTACACGCGCTTCCACGTGTCGTCCATTTGACGTGCCACGTGTATGGACAGATGTGGCGTACGCGCAACACAAGCCCCTCGTCCCACGCTCTTGGTAGTATAGGTTGCACGTGTGGTGCATGTGAGACACACATTCGTCGCTTGCTGGAGTGACGTGTCGGGACGCGATGCATGCACCAATCGTACGTCGCTTCTCGTCGCTACTGTACTGCACACGCCCGACATTTCCTCTCCCATCAACGCTGAAGGCCATTTTTGACATGTCGGGATGTCGTTTTTTGCTCTGTTTGGCTCGTTTTTCATAGCTAGCCTTATGTATATCACTTTTACGTAATTATATACGTAAAAAAACTAAAAAACGAATCAAAACTTGAGAAAAACCATATGAGATGAAAAATCGAAAAGGCTTCATTTTTAGCAATTTGATTACGTAACTACTCTGATACCACTTGTAATACGAAGTATAGACCTTATTGTGTACCAAGATCATACATGAAAGGATTAAAAAAGCAGTAATGTGAAATACCTGATTTCGGTTCCATCTATGATTCTGATGTCATTTCTAAGCTCCAAACGAACACGAATCTCCTTGGATTTTTATGGAAAGTGTTTCTCGACACGAGGCTTAGGTCTTTCTACAGTTTTCTCAAAACGTAAGCTCTCTTAACTTGTCAGAGAATTCTTATACTTACGATTGATATGAGCAACTGTAGAAAATCTTAACCTTTATATATAGCTTCCATATCAGGCTTCCCCATCATAAGACTGATATGGGTCCAGTCCATACTAATTGGGATCTATTTTTCATCTGAACTTTGATTCATTGATTTAAATCATTTATTGAGTTATTTTATTATCTTTATCTAGATCAAATTACGTAACTTAATCTTAATTTATTGAAAAGCCGAAAAATGCAATTAATAATTGTCTAACTTTATAGGAAAGGACAAAATTATCCAACACTTCCCCTCTTCCAATGATTTAAATTCCATTAGATACATGACATGTCAAAAAGATTTCTAATCACTTCTACATATTTTAGGAATTTGAAATTGTGTAGTTAGCTTGATATAGTTTGATGTATTATTATTATTATTAAATGCTGTAATATTTGTTTGAATGGGATTCAACCATATTTTATAGTAATCTAAATATACACATTTCATGCAAATATGAAATTACAAAGTAAAATTTGTGAAAAGTTGATGTCTAAATTTATCATATTTGAGAGTCTTTTAAAATAAAAAGAAAAATGATAAAAGCAATCTCAAAGAAAATTAAAAAAGGTTTCAAGTTTCTAGTACACAAAGGACAATAGAATTAATACGCTACTTCTTGATAAGTATTAAAGAGGCATTTTACGTAGCCACTGAAATACTTATCCATGGCTCATGTGTGCCCTTATTGTCTCGTCTTAAACTCCAACCATAAAATCAGCCAAGTGTTTGCTATTTTACTTGTAAACAAGCTACTTCATTTCAAGCAGCTTGCTTCCCTAACTTACCTATGATTTGTTGTTATTCTACATTGAAACTTTTAACATTACTATTATTTGCATGCTTGAGATAGTAAAATGGTTGCACTTTCTCTAATCTCAGCCTTCTTTCTTTTCTTCTCCGTCTCTCCTTCAACTTCCAATCTCACACCAAACAACATTGGTCTGTCATCATCATCTTCATTCTCCAAATGTGCATATTTAGCCACCAAATCAAGAAGTTCCTTGCACTTACTTTTCATGCTATAAAGCTCAGAGTTGAGGACCCCATTTTCTTTCTTGAGGCGCTTGTTTTCATGCACAAGGGTAGTGTATTGATGATCAGAGGAAGAAGAAGTAGACGAAGATCTTTGATCTTCATCATCCATAATTAAGTCTACTTGTGGGGCATTTGGCTCTATCATTAATGGTTGCTTGTTGCTGTTTTGTTGCTGTTTGTTGGACCATGCTCTTCTTCGACGAATTTGGCATAGCAACTCTCTGTTTCCCTTTTGAAACATGTCGTTGCAAAACTCCCAACGACTTGTTGTCACCTTTCGGAAACCCTACAAGCACATATAATGTAAATGGATTTGCTTAAGAAGATTCATGTTTTAATAAAATAAGCCTCTTTTAAAGTATATCAAGGTCTTTCGTATGCTCTTTGAGGGTTAAGTGAGATGTTCCTTGTTATATATTTTTCTTTTCCCTATTTAATCCACTTTAAACACATTTTTTGATAAAGAGATAATACATAAGACGTCTAGAATCTATACTAAAACCACTTGCGGACAAAAATATAATTTATATATCTAAAAACTGAAAAATAAACTTTTTTTAATTTTAATTTTGGGTTCCTTTTTAGGTTTTCAACTTTCAAACCAATGAAAGCCAAGTGGAGACAGAGTTAGGTTAGACAGGAACACATAAACCTATATATATGTCTGTATATATTTTACCCCTAATTTAACGAACCTAAATGGTCCAAATCATGATGATTAAGTCAACTTGAACAAAAATAGATTGAAAAAAAGAGGAAGAAGCTTAAGGTTAACAAAGAAGTTTACGCTGGTAGACATGAACAAACATACATAAGTATTGAGCTGGCGCACGAAGCTGGAGAAGTTGCTATGTTTGAACAGCGTAGGGAGTAGGTCACGAGCAAAGTCTGAGGGTTGCCACACCACGAAGCCCCTGCCCTCTCCGTTCCAGGATATGACGGGGTCGGTGGCCGGATCATCCACTAGCATGTATGTCTTCAATAAGAAGGGTGGTGGGCTGGATTTTCTTACATATTCCTCCACTATCACACCCTCACCCTCACCCTCACCCTCACCCTCGCTCTCACCTTGCTTGTTGCTCATCTTCTCATTACTGGCTATCACCTCCATGTTTGCCAATATATATTAAGTTTGGAAATTGATTTAGAGATACGAAGAGAAAGAAACTATAATTAGAAAGATGAATTAATATGCTAGTGAACAAGAGCAGAAAAGAGAAGAAGGGCAGTTAAGAACTCCCAACCCCAACAATAGAAACCCAAGACGACTCCACAGTTCATGAGAAATGCAACTCCTTCAATTCCCTTCTTTCTCTCCCTTTCCCCCTTCTTTTATGTCTCCAACAAATGTTTGAAACGTATGTTTTAAAGATAAGTATATTGTGTACTTCCTATGTATATATATATATATAACACGCACATGGTCAGTTAAGACAAAAAATATGTCATGCACATTGTATATATATATATGTATATAAAACATACTCTACGACTTGCATGGTGTAAGTTGTTTCATGAAATTATGGAGTTTGTGGACCCCAAGTTCTTATCTTTCATTTAGATCGCACGCCAAGGCCATTTTGAATGGTCAATGAACAACAACATCGCCTCATTCATTCATATCATATTCTTCTTGGGTAAGTAAAAGACATATTTCAAGAGATAAATGGCTGAATAGGTCGAGGAAAACATGATCTAATATAAATGACTTGATAATTAAATTCATACTAAAGATTTAGATAGTTCTGTGGTAGAGATGTTCGAACTTCATGTACACACACCATTCCAACCACAAGAACATGAGGATGTAATTAGGAGATCTAGATAGCAACATGAACTGATCGCCTTGGGTTGATTCAAGTAGGCATAGGCTGCTATTCTTTTTCTTTCCCCCAAATTATGATACATGAGTTGAGGTCCTCATGACAGGATTTCAAGTCTCAACAACCTACGCGTTCTATTTAATAAATCCATTGCTCTTTCATAAAATTAAGCAAGTAGGCTGCGTTTGCAGCACTCTGACAAAAATCAACGTTCTATCCATCTAGAACAAAGGTTATGATTTTATTTGTAGTTGGGCAGGGGGGGCAGCTGAGCTTTTTTGACTTATTTTAATTTAATCTCTACGTAAGCTTCTTTTCACCAACCAAACCTTTCCCTTTCTCATTTGCTAACCTATCCACCAAATTTAAGGCATTAGATTTGTGTGTGAAATGGCTCTGTGAATTGCTGCCCGTTCTCTGTACCAAATTCAACAACTAATAATATTGAAATATATCTTGACCCATTTGATTCAAGTTTTTGTTTTCTTCTTTATATTTAAAAATGTCCAAGTTAAAAAGTCCTCTTCTTGATGGGCGGTCCCCTATTAACTTATGCCTTATCCCATCCCAAACACTTGCAAGGCTCACGTGCAATATCTGATATGATATCTTACGAATGATAAATGTATATATCTAGTTGCAAATTAATGTTCATATAATAATATCTATTACTTTTTTTTTTTACTAAAATAGGTCAAAAGTTCGAGTTTATCCTTAGTGGCACTTCTTAATATAATCTCATATTTTGATAACAAAACTTAATAACAATGTCAAAACTAATATCTTTTTTCCAAAAGTTGAATTACTAAATTTTATTATGTTAAAAAATAATTTCTAAATACTTATAACTAATGATAAAACCTAATATGATAATACGCAATATAAGGAATTTATCTATTAAGAGTTTGTGAACATTAAATTTTAAATGGTTAAAGTTGGGAAGACAATCTTGAAGAGTTTTGATAGACTGCTGATTGATGATTGATAGACTACATTACCCATGCAGTGTCATGAGGACGGTGGCGACTTATTCAACTTGGACGAATTGGTCCGCCTCTCTCTCATCTATTCTTTGTTGATGACTTCATTCTTTTTGCTGAAGTCTCACCGATTCAAGTTTCGGTCATTCGAGATATTCTGGATTCCTTCTGAGCTGTTCCTGGTCAATGTGTCAACCAAGCAAAATCTCGGTGCTACTTTTCCAAAAATATTCCTCCCAGGTTGTCTCGCTCCTTAAGCCGAGCATTGGGATTCAAACTGACGAACAATCTTGGAAGATATCTTGGCGTTCCCCTTTTAGATGAACGAGTCAGCAAGCGTACTTATCAATACATCCTCGATTAGGTTCACCAACGATTGTCCGGCTGGTCAGCCAACTTATTGGCTTTTTTCGGCCGCATCACACTGGCTTAATCAGTTATAACGACTATTCTCAATTTTACCGTGCAAACGGTCAGACTGTCCGTCGCGTTTGTGATGAACTGGAGAAACTCTTACGGCAAATCTTATGGGGATCGTTAAATGGACAACAGGGGATCCATTTAATCAAATGGGTTGAAGTTTGCAAACCCAAAGACCTGGAGGGTCTAGGCATCAGGACAATCCGCGAGACCAATGATGCCTACCTCGCTAAACTAGGATGGATCCTGCTAACAAAGCCTCACGTCTTATGGGTCAAAGTTCTCGCTGCCAAATAACACTTTGACATCACCACCATCCCCAACTCTTTTGATGTCACTGGGGGCTCTATGATCTGGCAGAACATAAAGGCAACTTGGCCCATCGTGCTTCAGGGCCTAAAATGGATGCTTGGAGATGGCACGAAGACGCGCTTCTAGATTGACCCTTGGATTACGGGCGTAGGACCTCTCATTACCCATACTATCACTCCAATCCCAAATGCGGTCATCAATAACAGTGTCCAACACTTTGTGACCACAAACAGTACGTGGAATTATAATATTCTTCGTCCGTACCTCCTGGAGATGATTTTCCGGGCTATAGCTGGTACATCCCCCCTAATCTCTTCCTAGGTCCGGACAAGTTAATATGGGGACTCTCCGATACTGGACATTTCACCATCGCCTCCACCAATTCCATATTAATGGGACACGACGATGCCTCGCCCCAGGGCCTCTAGAAGGCAATTTGGCAGTGGAAGGGCCCTCAACGCATTCGCTCCTTCCTATGATTCCTCACTCACGACCGATTACTTACGAATCAACAACATGTCCGTATCCACCTCGCCACGGACGACGTGTGTCCTCACTATTGACTGGTAGAATCCTCGCTCCACATCGTGTACGATTGTGCCAGAGCTCTTCAAGTGTGGCAAAACTTCCCTTCGGCCATCATTTCTTCTAACTTTTTTGCTATACCGCATCGGGAATGGTTCACTAAGAATATCCAAATTTGAAAACAAGTGCTTGGACAAGATTGGTCGCTTATCTTTGGAACTACTTACTGGTTCCTTTGGAAATGGAGGAATTTGTCCCTTTTTGATGAATTTTTTACTTGGCCTTACTCACCAAGTTTTCTTATTTTGTCTTATGCAGATCTGATCCACAGTTTGCCGTACGACACAACAAAATTGATGTTGGATATCGCCTTCTACGGGAACCACGCTTTGGTTGGAGCCCCCCTCCTACGGGATTAGTTAAATTAAACACTGATGGAACAAACAAATGTTCTTCGTCCATCGCGACAGTAGGAGAACTGCTCCGAGACAATGCAGGCACTTGACTTGGCGGCTTCACTCAAAACCTTGGCTAGTACTCAACAATGTCTGCAGAGCTTTGGGGTATTTTTATAGGACTAAGGCTTGCATGGAATCTGGGCTATTGCCGGATCAAGCTTGCAGTGGATTCTGTCGCGGTTTTCAATATTCTCTCTTCCTTTACTCACTGTTCCCAAGTCCTCAATCCCATTTTAATGGGCATTACCAAGCTGTTTACTCAAAACTGGACTGTTGTTCATAGACACGTATATCGAGAGAGTAACAAAAGTGCAGACTAGTTCGCGAATTATGTAGTTCATTTTGATTTTGGCGTCAACTACCTAGACTCTACACCCATTGGGTGCCATTCTGTCCTTCTAGAGGATTTATCAGGGATTTGTATCCCTAGCTTAATACTGTAATCCGTTCGCTTCCTGTCCAGTTATATATATATATATATATATATATATATATATAAAGGAGTTTTGGAAGCATACAAAATAGTCAGTCGGGCATGGTGGTGGACTAAACGGTAGAAGAAACTGTCCAGATCGAATAATATGGTAGACAGGTTCATCAACCTGACATTAGTCGATTGATTTGGCAAAAATCAACTTGACTTCCATTTTTTTTTCATTTTGGAAGGTGTTGGCACTTCACTCCCTTAAGGTAATTTGGTAAATATATATTATAAATAAAATTATGTTAGAAATATTATAAGATTTATATTGTATTTATTTATTATCCCTAAATTGTTTTTAATTATTGTTCTATTAAGATTGAACATTAATGAAAATGAAAAAAAACAAAACATGTTATATTCATTATAAAAAAAGAAAAAATTAACAATAGAAAATTACCGACGGTAAAGAAATCGTTAAAAATTACTAATGGTAAAGAAATCGTTACAAATTACCAACAGAAATCCTATTTTCGTCAGAAAAATTGTCGAAATTTTTTTCGTTTAGTGGTGGTAGCAATATCTGTCGCTAAATACAGAGGGAAATGAATTTGCGACGGAATTTAGCAACGGTATCAAATGACCGTCGGTAAATAAGGCAAGAATTGTTGACAGAATAATAATTTTTTAAGTTTGCCGACGGAAAATATCCGTTGATAAATTCTTAGGCTATACGTCATTGTCTGCTTCTACTTGAACATTTTTTTGGTATAACAAAATGACCTCGTTTGGTTTTATTTGGTTTAAAACCAAACGACGTCATTTTGTTAGACTTAAACCGACCACCCCGAATCCCCTCCCCCCCCCCCTGCACCGATCCTCCTTCTTCCTCCTCCAGATCTTCTGCTGCGTCGTGTGGAGTTGCTGCATCTTCTCTGGGCATTGTCATCATCTTCTCCAGCTGTCTTCGTAGAGGTATTTTCATCTTCTCCATGCTCTCCTCTGTTGTGCTCCTCTACATGTCTATGCTCTCCTCGTGGAGGTAGTTTCATTTACAAATAGATTTTTTTATATAAATGTTTGTGTATAGGCATGAGTTTGTGTATGAGATTGATTTCCTTTGGCTTCATTAAGGTGGATTGTTGAATTGAAGTCACCTAGCAAAATTCGTGGAGTATTAATGCCTTGGTGATTATCAATGAGCTTATTCCAAAGAGAGGTTCTTTGATAAGCATGATTGAAGGCATAGATGATACAGATATTAAGATAGAGATTCCTATTGAAAATTTTGTCTTTCAAATGTATAATTTGATCACAAATAATGGAATTGATGAGTTGTATCTTATTCAAATTAAAGAGGACCAGGATTCTCCCATTTGGATGTGTAAAAGATTTAAAAAGAGCCTTCTAGCTGCTAGGAACAATATAAAAAAAGCATGAATTCCATGAGTTTGTGTATGGGCATGAGTTTGATTGTGTATGGCTAGAGTTGCAGGTAATTATTTCAAAAAGACCATAAAAATTTTCTGGATTGGATTTTAGGGTTTGAAATCAATATGAATGCTTAGAATGGATCTTAAGATTAGAAGTTGAGATAAAATTTCTAGAGTTGAGTCTTATGACTTCAAATTAACATAAAATCTGAAAGCTTGGCCTTAAGGCTTGAAATAAGATGAGATCCTTAAAATTAGGTCATAGGATTTGGGTTAAAAGGATATATCTATAATGGATCTTAGAATTTG
>JANKYE010000007.1:27125372-27135461 GCA_032467995.1 Erythroxylum dillonii | reverse complement strand
GAAAACAATTATTCATTAAAAATATTTAATAAATATTAGTTTATAAATGAATTTTAGTATATTATAAATTTATTTAATAAAAATGCGAAGAACTTGTTATTAATAATTACATGTAAGAGGCTAAAATAAAATTAATTATTCAAAATAATTAATAGAATTAATCAAAAGGCGTAAATGTTTGGACAAGAAAAGTTGGACCGGCAAGGACATTAATTCTACATTTCCCCGACAGTCAACGACGGTTACAGACTTATAGGCGACTTCGTAGTCGAGGAACCTGGAAAGGCACAGTAACAAGCACACCAATTGCTACGAGTTAATAATCTAAGCCAATTTCAACAGAAGTGCATACAATTCAACAGAAGTCCTGCCGGTACTTGCTCTGTAACCCCATTATTTATGAGATTCATGAGTTTTTTTTACGCGAAATTAGACGGTAGTTCAGTGCTACATCTGTTGTGAGCGTAATCGTTGTACGAATTGACTAGCTAATTATGCAGAACATTTTGTGCTCGGCGTTACTTATTTTACCCTTGCACTTATTGGGTGTCATGTATTTCTTTTAGAGGATAGTTCGGGAATTAGTTTCCCGTCTCTCTTATTTAAAAAAAAATGGTGTGAAATTAATTAATTTGTAAAAGAAAAGCAGAAATTGGGGAGAAGTGGGTATTGTATTCATTTCATGGTACAGAAGCCAAAACCATGTCAGTCTTTTTTATATAAACATAGATGACGCAGCATTTGCAACAGCGGACGGTTGTGTTTGTTTGTTTTTTCTCTTTCTGTTTGAATTAGTTGTATGGTCTGAAACCAATATGACTCCTTGCTTGAAGATAACAGCCGGAGTCGGAACCCCTCCTCCTCACCCCACCACCACCACAACATCCGCCGCAGCCGCCACTCTTCCTCACTCTCTCCTCTTCCTCAGAAATCGTACGCTTCAGAGTCTCCGCCGCTCTCTCTGTGTCAACCCAACTCCTCAAACTTTCTCTTCCAGTACTCTTCGGGTCAAAGCTTCCACTGACCCACCTCCTTCTCAAGGTCTCTCTCTCTTTACCTATCTGTTTGATATTATACGTATGTTTAGCCTTCTCTGTGTGCGTGAAAATGGAATTTTGTGAAGGATAACTAGTTAAATAGATAGAATGTGGAACAAGATAGAGGAATCCTACGCTTGGATGTAACTTTCAAGTTGTATGGTTTTGTTTTGAAGTTAAATACAGCATGGTAATGCCTTCGGGTTCAATTTGATTCAAATCTCAAGTGTCTTTCAATGCTGAAGTGTTAGTTTGGTATGTCATTTTCTGTTGGTGAACCAAAGTTTTTTTTTTTTTTTTGTATTTTGTTCTGCACTGAAACTGAGTTAAATATTAATGGGTAGTTAAATATATATATACCAGATATGTCTATAATCAAGGAAGTTGATATATATTCTCTACTCTTTGATGACAAACTAGTGCTTACGTTTGGAATGCAATTCATCAGGCCTTTTCTTTCCATGAATTGAGGGCTGTAACAATCTCTTGCTGATTGTACTATAAATTTTCTCAAGTTCAATTTTATGTACTATTTGAAACCTTTCTAAGAACTTAAGATGCTAGTTTCCTCTCCAGCTTAGAGGTTCACAGAATGGATTCTTTTTAGTTCTTAATCAAATCTTTTTTCTAGTTCTTGCAACAATGATAACTATTGATAGACATGGAGTATGAAATAGTATGCTGACATTAAATTTGTTTATGCAGTTGAAGGTGTTGAGAATCTGGTAATTATAGGTTCCGGTCCTGCTGGATACACAGCAGCTATATATGCTGCTCGTGCAAATTTGAAACCAGTAGTTTTTGAGGGGTATCAAGTGGGTGGTGTGCCTGGTGGACAGCTGATGACTACCACCGAAGTAGAGAACTTTCCTGGATTTCCAGATGGAATAACCGGTCCAGATTTGATGGATAGGTAACAAGGATAATGAAGTCACTTCTATTTACATTTGTATAGTTCATCATTGGCTTATTGGTATCTGACCATTTGTTTATATTCATTTGAACTCCTGTTTTCTCAACGACAAATAGTCTTAACTTTTGTGTTTACCAGAATGAGACGCCAAGCTGAACGCTGGGGAGCAGAACTGTTCCAAGAAGATGTTGAATCTGTTGATGTTAAAAGCAATCCCTTCACTGTAAAAAGTGGTGAACGCAAGGTGATATATGATTTGATGGCATACCTTTTGTGTTGGTGTGGTTTTATTAACCGTTTCAATTATGCAAACTTA
This sequence comes from Erythroxylum dillonii, assembly GCA_032467995.1. Lineage (NCBI taxonomy): Eukaryota > Viridiplantae > Streptophyta > Magnoliopsida > Malpighiales > Erythroxylaceae > Erythroxylum > Erythroxylum dillonii. The sequence continues at coordinate 27,133,195 of JANKYE010000007.1, read as the reverse complement.
GAGACTCGAGTGTGCATCTTTGTGTCCCGTTGCATAAATGACTTTTCTGGTGTCAACATTGATTAAATTGCTTTCTGTATGCAATTTCAGTGTCTCCCAGAATACTCAGTTTTACTTGTTTTGCTAATGGCATAACTTGATTGAGTACGGCAGTTACTCGTTTTCCTTTTTATTTTTGTTTCAACTGGGAAAAAAGATATGCAAAATGTTGAAAGGAAAGAAGGTCATGACAATTAAAAATAATCCATGCACAGCATACACTTCTAGTAAATCTATCTAATAAAATGAATAGAGTATGTTGTATGACTAATAAATAATGCCTGTGGCCAATGTGTTTCACTTATAGGGTAACTTTGTTTTGCTTTATTTATATTTTCTTTTCTCTCCAATGATTCATTATTACTTGTTCTGCAAAGGGAAAATTATGTCACGATTTTGATTGGAGATTCTTAATTTCATAACCTGTCAGGTCAAGTGCCACAGCATCATTTTTGCAACTGGAGCTACAGCAAAAAGGCTCTGGTTGCCTCGTGAAGATGAATTTTGGAGTAGGGGAATTAGTGCTTGTGCAATTTGTGATGGTGCATCACCACTATTTAAGGGACAGGTTCTGGCAGTTGTTGGAGGAGGTGATACAGCAACAGAGGAGGCTATATACTTGACTAAATATGCTCGTCATGTTCATTTACTTGTACGGAAAGATCAACTCAGGGCATCTAAAGCTATGCAAGATAGGTAATTTTGACAGGAAATGTCAGTTTTGTTTAGGTTGTTTGGATATTCTTTCTACGTTATGCTGTAATATATTTTCCAGCAGAATGCTAATAACAATGTAGAACTGTGTGATCTTCTGCTATGAAAATCGTTTGAAGTTTCCATTACATGTGCACTTGTAAAATCTTCTTTACAACTCCTTGTTTGTAAGGTCCCCCGTATACTGTAGTGTAACTAAGACATATATCACATTGAACTGCGTTGACTTTGTGGTTCATGGTTAGTTATTGTTTGTCTCAGAGACACTATTTTCATGTGAAAGACCCTCGATATTTTGGTAAATTTATATTTAAATATTATTCTGTAAATGTGAAGTTTGTTGTTCAAATACAGGGCTTGGAACTCAGAATATAGATACTTGAAAAAGATATAAACTGTTTAAATTTGTCATTTATAGTTGCTCATGGTGACTATTTCTCATATCTTTTTTGATTTCCCTGATTTTCAGTCTCAGCCCTGAATTATATACTAATGAGCAATTGTTATGTTGAGCTTTCAACTCCCTGAATCTTTGCTTAACAGGTTCATTATCACGAATGTTTCAGAGTGTTCAACAACCCAAATATAACTGTGCACTTCAATACGGAGACTGTGGATGTTGTTAGCAATACAAAAGGTCAGATGTCTGGTATTTTGCTCAGAAAAGTTGACACTGGGGAGGAATCTGTGCTTGAAGCGAAGGGCTTATTCTATGGTATTGGTCATTCCCCCAATAGCCAGTTATTGCAGGGCCAAGTTGAACTTGACAGTGCAGGCTATGTGTTAGTTAAGGACGGTACTGCCAGTACATCTGTTGAAGGCGTATTTGCAGCTGGAGATATACAGGTACGGCCGTGGGGTTTTATGTCCTATGTTACTTTCCCTTTCTCCATGATCTTTCTATACATGCTGTAGCACTCCCTGACTCAAAACATCAATTTCCTCCAGTGATTTATGTTTTCAGGAGAATAAGACTAGCAACCTAATGACTGTCAGGAGACTCATAAGTGGGCTAAAATGAGGCTCTCTTTGGATTCTTTTGAAAAATATATATATTTAAATTCTCTGGTTCACCATGGAACATGGATTCTAAAACTAAATCATTTTAACATTCTACATTTTAGAGCTATTTCCAGATTCTAGTAGTTATTCTTTTTTGATAAATTCATAACATTTAGCTTTTTAATATGCTGACAAAACATTCTTTTTGTCAAAGAAACTGTAGATATACTAATTTTTTTTGGTCAAATAGGATGAATTATTTGGGAACCTGTTTCTGTTTGTTGAATAGGATCACGAGTGGAGGCAAGCCGTAACAGCTGCTGGATCAGGATGTATTGCTGCTTTGTCAGTTGAGAGATACCTTGTGAGCGGTAATCTGCTTGTAGAGTTTCACCAGGTACTTGAATTTTTTCATCTAGTATTCATCTGTCATCAAACAAAAGAACCAATTAAAAGAATAGAAAAAGAAACAGGCAGAAAGAATATGAATTCTTGGAAGTGTTTTCTTTTGCACATTTGATTAGGTAAAAACTGCATAGCTCATGATATGGATGACTATGATGGAGAATAGAGATACTTTAGCATCATATGTTTGTGAACAACTAGAAACCTTATAGACTTATAGTTCTTTCTCTTCTTTTTACTCTTTGTTCGTTGAAGATAGCATACTGGATTTGACATGCAGTTGTGGCAGGATCTTAGTGATCATTTTGAATTGCTACTTGGTTATTTGATGTGATTGCAACTGACGTATTAAGATTTCTTAATTTAGTTTCCAAGGAAAGGTTGAGACCAAACGATAATTGTGTATATCTTAAGATATTGAGTAATGTGTACAAGTGGAGAAGTTATTTCATTATGTTGATAGAAAAAACAAAGTAACAATTTTGGCAAAAAGATGGCTAATTAATTAGGGATTTTATATTTTCCTATATTGGAATACTACACTATTATTACCAATAATGGATTAAACCTAGTGAATAATACACTTGAAGATCTTTCCTAGTTTTTGTATTTGTGGATGTAGCGAATAATACAACCAAACCCTGTTAAATCAGTCTGTAAATCAGCCCATACTTATTTTATTTCTTTCTTTCAACAGCTCATCAAGAATGCGTATTCTTGTTTTCCCTTTTTGTGATTTTAGAGTTTAAAGGAAAAAAAATATATCTGTAGGTATTTGTTCACAAAATCGTATACTTAACCTTCATAATAGGGTGGGTAACGAAGGCATCTTTTCTTTGGAACATTTATCTTCTATTTTGTGAAGAAGTTTGGCTTTCAAAATTAATCTTTACTAAGAAAGTTAAGAGTTCAACTCCCATTGGTATTAATTGTTTCTACTGGCTTTTCATTTGCATCATGAATCGTGTTTATTTGATGTGATTGCGCCTAAACTTACATGGTCTCTACTTGACAGCCTCAAAGAGAAGAGGTTAAGAAGGAACTCACGGACAGGGATGTTAAGGAGGGCTTTGACATTACACTCACAAAACACAAGGGTCAGGTGCGTGTTAACACCCAAGAATAAGATCCTAGCATTAACAGAATGAAATCTTATCTTATTTCACATTTCATTTGAACCTCTATCTATTTTGATAATGACTTAAATCCTTGGTGTACCTTTTGATTTTCTTCCCTCAGTATGCTCTGAGGAAACTCTACCATGAAAGTCCTAGACTCATATGTGTGTTGTATACGGCTCCAACATGCGGTCCATGTAGGACACTAAAGCCAATTATTAGCAAGGTATGTTTTGCTCAACTTGTTGGCATTTTTAGGTTCGTACTTTACAGTTAACCAGATACTTCAATTATGAGTTACTTGTGCTTTCAATATTTTTATAGAGAATTTGTTGCTCTGGGTGATTATTTCTCTCGTTAAAGTTTGTAGTGACTGAAACATTTGTAAGTGGTAGGGGTTATGGGCATCCTACTTTTGAGTCATCTTTTATATGAAATATCAAATAATGGGTACGTTGTTGAATAATTTGGAAATTTTGAGAAAAGGAAACTGATTCCTTGAGAACTTTTCTTTCGATCTCATGCTTCGAAAGTCATTAGTTGTTGTATGGATGCTTTACATATGTCAATTCCATATTAAGTAAAGATACCTCCCTCATGACTATTATATAAAAACTCTAGTTCTAAATTGGTTCTGAAAAGAAGCCGTAAGGAGATGAGAGAACTTGAAAGGAACAAGGTAGTGAGAGTTTATACCAAAGCTTAATCCTTATACAGGATGATCTATGTTCCTCAGTAATCTTTTGCGTGTTAGGGTTTGAAACTTTTAGAAAGTGGTATGCCCTCCTTCCACAAAGTGTAGTATATGTAAAGCTATTTGTTTCCATGCGAATCCATGTTTTTTCATATCAATGTTTTCCTATGTTGGAAATCCCTAAATTTGTTAGATTTCTAGTTTTTTTTTGCATAATGTTGAGAGGATTCTGTTTTACTTTTTACACTGGTGAAGATACCTGAAATTCTCCTAATATCTCATTATCAACTGTACTGTGAGGCTAGCATAATTAACTGTTGAAGTATTTATAGAGCATGGATCAAGGTCCTTCATCAGACTGTATATTCCTTGTATTGTATTTCACTTAGTTCTCATTTCAAAACGTGCTTGACTTTTTAGCTCTTGTCGATACATGACTGATGACAGGTGATTGATGAGTTTGATCAAAATGTACATTTTGTTGAGATTGACATTGAAGAAGATCCAGAAATAGCAGAAGCTGCTGAAATTATGGGTACACCATGTGTGCAGTTCTTTAAGAACAAGGAGATGGTCAGGTTGGCTAATTCCTTTTTGTTTATCTTTCCGAAGTTCTTTCATGCAGTTGGTTCTTATATTAAGCAACACGTTAGTAGAACAAAATGGTGAGATACTTGTACAAAGTTAGCGATCATTTAAAACTAGCTAGAATTAACATAATTCCTCATTTCCCTTTCTTTGCTTTCCTGTAATGATCATACTCACGTTTTATGCCCATGTAGACAATAGTTGCGTTATGTCTATTATAGATCTTTAGGAAAAATGTTATAATCTTGTTTGTGTGGTACTTTTAGTGGATGCTTTGACACTATACGTGTGTTTGCAATTGGAAATACTCATTTGCAGGTTTTATAACTTATGCAGGACTGTTTCTGGAGTAAAAATGAAAACAGAGTACAGGGACTTCATTGAAGCAAATAAATGAGCATAATACACTTGCCTATTCTGCCAATGGATCATTTCTTGATTCAGTTTTGTTCCAACTTAGGTTGGCTCTTGTTCTGAATGTGGTATGTTTCAACCTATTCTTCAAAAGCTTTGGATTGCTGATCAATCTACACAAAGTGCAGAGTTTCCCGTTTGATTTGTTTCAAGTCTGTAGACATGCCCAGATACAACAATTCACGGGGATAATTAAAGTTGTTAAATGGATTTCCCGCTGCAAATGTATTCTTATAAATCAACCGTCCAGAGGCTAGAAAATTTTCTTAGTATTCTTTTTCCTGTAATAAATCGAACACTTAAAACACATAAATATAATGAGCTTCCTTATTAATTCTATGGCAGGTGCCAAAAGGGGCGAAAAGGAAGTTGCACGACCCAAGACACTTGTGCAAAAGACTACAACACAGCCAACTAACACTAAATCAACCTATCCCAGGGTTAATGATTTGGAATAATAGACAAAAGCAATCCGTGAGACTTGCTGTATTAGTATTAGAGGTTCATAGCAGTTCATACATGCCTTCTAAGGAAAACTAATAAATTATCCCAATGCAACCTATTATACTGTTTTTGCAGGCCATGTTGCCTGTGCTGACATTATGATCCCCACAATCACTCCAAACAACCCAAGGGCACTACCAAAGATCTCAATCACAAGAATTTTTACGAAGAGGGAGGGGTTTTGGGCATCAGACAATGCACAGCTGCTTCCGATTACTCCTACACACAACCTGTTGCCAAATGTCAAGTTTAACAACACACACTATATAGATCATCCACCCTATCAGATGAGTAAAGGATTATGATACAAACCCACAAACAAGGTTGGCGAAGCCCACAATAATTCCAGAAGCAAAAATTGCGTATCGAGCTCGAAGAGATTCTGGAGCATAGATCTTTGATAAAGGAACACTTTCTAATTTCGTTTGCAAGATGATTGCAACAATAACACCATAAATAGCAACAGATTCACAAAATATTACGCTGGAAAATAAATCCAATAACAAGTTACAACAGACCAAAAATGGCCGACACAAGTTCTAATTCTAAACTCAATTTACCATCACTTGTTAAGAACTTTGCAATCACATTCAAGATAACAATATCATAGGTACAACCATGTTCAAATTTCGTAACTAAAGAGTATATCAACTTCAAACAACTTTCTAGTTTACATTTTCTGAAGAGTTCTTACAATTCATATAAAAAATTACAAACCAAGCTAATAGCATTGCTACCATTGTTCGAAGAAAAACAACACCCTTTAATAACTTTTCATTCTTCTAGACTTATATATACAGTATGAGTATGCTCAAGCAGTCTATCAACTGTGGAATGCACATCAAGCGTACAGACCTACCACTAAACATACATGTAACTCATCTATACATAAGTGGTTTCGTTAGCAATATGACCCTCCAACTCCTTTTTCAAAAAGAGGCATATAAGAAGCCAAGGCTAGTTCATCTTAGCGGAAGAGTGTGTATCCTCCAAAACAGAATTAATAAAGAATTCGCATCCTTGAAAACGTGCATTCTGTTCTGAAATATGATATGCAGGTTCACCGAGTATTCATCAAAAGATGCTTTCATTTCTCAAACTCTACAGGTTTCAATACACTAATGATCTAAAATCTGCCTTGCTCCTAAGTCTTCCTGCTCCTTTCCTTCTTTTCTTCTCTAGATATGTTCTTTGGCACTACACTTTGGAACCATAGTCACTCTACCCAAAATCAAACTTCATTAACCTCTGGTAGATTGATTGCCTTAGCCTTTGTTCGGATGGAAGGAAAGCAAGGGAAAAGAAAGGAAGAGAATTGCATTTCTCTTGGTTTCTATTGTTTGGATAAAATTAAACAAAAGGAAAGGGAAAGAATGGAGAGGAATAGGAGAGAAATTTGGTCTAAAAACATTTCCTACCAAATTGGTGGGAAAGGAGGAGAAATGGAAGACAAGATAACCTTACTATAAGTAAATTACCATTATATCCTTATTAAATCTAACAAGTAAAGATAAACAAGTTCTATAATCAAGGGCATAAAGGTCTTACAAAATTCTCTTCCATTCAATTCCCTCCTTTGATAAATTAAGAAAACAAACAAGAGAAAGGAAATCTCATTTCTCTTCTATTCTTTTAGCTTCTTTTCCCCTCAATATTTATTTCCTTTCCTTTCCCTTGTGCAATTCAGGATCCAAACAAAGGCTTAGTCAAATGTACAATTTGAATGTCCTCATTTAAAACGACGTACGCGAAACTAAATCCGGCATAGGCTGGTGAGGTTAAGATAACAAAGAGCATCAGATTATAAGCACCAGAATTAAGTTCGACGGGACAAACAAAACAAAGCATAAGTAATCACTAAAATTTTTAGAAATATAAAACGCTAAAAATACCCCGGAATGCAGATACAACATTAATCAGACAAAAGCATGTTGTAAAAATACCTGATGAGATTCTTAGAGGTGATACGAGGAGCCTTAATGGCAGCTCCGATCAAACTACTTCCGGTGATGTAAATCCCCCAAACAAAAATGATGAAAATTCGTTAAAACCCCATATAATAGAAGCAGGGGATGTGCATGGGAAGGGATTACCAGGCAGCCCCGAGGACAGAGACGCCGATAGCGACAGCGATGCCGACAGCGGAGAAAGTATAGGGGGAGATCTTGACGAGGGCGAGTGACCATGAGCTCGGATATCCAACCAGCATGCCCGAATCCGACATGTCTATTGTTGTTGGAGCCTGTCACTGGATGGTTGGATGCTTTTAACATGCCGGTGGTCTTCCCTCTTCACTGAACAGGCAAACTATACTATGTATTTAAAGGGTCTATTCATTCACGTAA
>JANKYE010000007.1:27082426-27097312 GCA_032467995.1 Erythroxylum dillonii | reverse complement strand
CGGCATGACAGCTTCTCAACCAGTTGATACACCCGTTGAAGAAGGTTTGAAATTATGTATTGAACCTAATCAAGTTCCAGTTGATAAAGGGAGATACCAACGACTTGTGGGAAGATTGATGTACCTAGCACACACGAGACCAGACCTTGCTTATGCCTTAAGTGTTGTAAGTCAATTTATGCATAATCCTGGAGAACAACATATGAATGCAATTATGCGTATCTTGAGATATTTGAAATCTACTCCAGCGAAGGGAATTTTATTCACAAAATCTGCACACTCTCAAGGCATAAATGTATACACGGATGCTGACTGGGCTGGAGCGATAGATGATAGGAGGTCTACTTCAGGATATTTCACTTTTGTTGGAGGAAATCTTGTTACATGGCGAAGCAAAAAACAAAATGTTGTTGCCCGCTCAAATGCAGAGGCTGAATTCAGAGGAATGGCACTTGGAATATGTGAAGCATTATGGTTGAAACTCCTCTTGACAGATTTGGGTTATCCACCTCAACAACCAATTCAACTGTATTGTGACAATAAGGCTGCATGTGATATTGCTCATAATCCAGTTCAACACGATCGCACCAAGCATGTGGAAGTAGATAGATTCTTCATCAAGGAGAAATTAGATGGAAAGATACTAGAGTTACCAAAGATTCGATCAGAGGATCAATTAGCTGATGTTCTTACTAAAGCAGTTTCGATTCAAGTGTTTTCTAAGTGTATTAACAAGTTGGGCATGAGCGACATCTATGCACCAACTTGAGGGGGAGTGTTAAGATATTTTACCTTTATTTCTTACTGATCTGTTGGAATCTGTTGGCTTGTTTTTAGCAATCTTTGTAAAATAGGAAATTGTAATATGAAGTCCATGATTGTAGGTTCAATGTATAGCTAAGAGTTTTTTAACTATATATTTGATGTACAGATACAATGAAAAGTAGTAAAAAAAAGAAAACAGAGAGATTTACTCTGCCATTTTCAACTCTACTCTGCCATTTTCAACTGGCCTTACAAACAGAAGCATCTCAAGTGAAGCCCAACTTCGATCGCCATTTCCTTACTTGTCCATTTCCTTCGGCAGGACAGAAGAGAAAAACTTTGTCATCTTCGATCGCCACCAGTTATTCCACTTCACATCCTGCAAAAACCCATCTAAATCCCATGTGAATCTCCTCAAAATTTAAATCCCAACAGTATGGCACCATCATGAATATTATCACTTCTCTCCTTCTCCGCCGAATCTCTCAGCCCAAGCCCCCATGGATTCACGCTATCCACACCTCCTCTCATGAACTTATTGTTTCTAATGAAGTTCTCACCATCATTGGCACTGTCAGCCCCATGGAACCTGCTTTAGAACCCATTCTTCCATTCATCACTTCCGAGTTTGTTACCTCTATTATCCAAGACCCGCCAAACCCGCAATTGGGTTTTCGTTTCTTTATCTGGGCATCCAATTACAGGCGTTTTCGCACGTGGGTATGTCGCAACATAATCATTGACAGGCTTGTTAAGGAAAATGGGCTTGAATTGTATTGGCAAGTTGTTGAAGAAATAAAAAGAAGCAATTTTTCTTTGTCGTCTGAAGCACTAGCGGTTTTGGTTCATGGATACACAAAGAAGGGTATGACTGAAAAGGCTCTTGAAGTTTTTGGAATGATGAGAAATTTTGGGTATGAGCCTGATATTAATATTTATAACGTGATTTTGCATGTCATGGTGCGTAAGAACGTTTTGTTGTTAGCTTTAGCGGTTTATAACAGAATGTTGAAGTTGAATTGCTCACCAAATATAGCTACGTTTAGTATTTTGATTGATGGTTTGTGTAAGAACGGCAAAACTCAGGATGCACTTACAATGTTCGATGAAATGACGCAAATGGGAGTTGCGCCGAATAAGTTTACCTACACCATTGTACTTTCTGGTTTGTGTCTAGCTGACAGGACCGACTATGCTCATAGGTTATTTAATACTATGAAAGATAATGGGTGTAATCCTGATTCGGTCACTTATAATGCATTGCTGAATGGGTTGTGCAAATCAGGTAAAATTGACGAAGCCTTTGCACTGTTGAGGTCTTTTCAGAAAGATGGATATGTGCTCGGGGCTAGAGCATATACTATTTTGATCAATGGCATGTTTAAAGTCAAGAGATACAAGGAAGCAGAAGCATGGTATAGGAAAATGATTAAAGATAAGATTAAACCTGATTGTGTTTTATACACTGTTATGATAAAGGGGTTGGTGGAAGCAAGCAAGGTTGCCGATGCCTCAGGTTTGTTGAATGAGATGATGGATAGAGGTGTCGTTCCTGATACTTATTGTTATAATGCCCTGATCAAAGGGTTTTGTGATGTGGGCCTTCTAGATAAGGCTCAGTCACTTCAACTTGAGATTTCAAAGCATGAGTGTTTCCCTAACTTCTGCACTTACTCTATTATCATCTGTGGCATGTGCAGGAATGGGCTGGTTGGGGAGGCACAACAGATTTTCAATGAGATGGAGAGGCTTGGGTGCTATCCCTCTGTGGTTACATTCAATTCTCTTATTGATGGACTTTGTAAGGTTGGCGAGCTTGAGAAAGCTCATCTTTTGTTTTACAAGATGGAGATAGGAAGAAATCCTTCGTTGTTTCTACGTCTTTCTCAAGGTTCCCACAGAGTTCTTGATAGCAAAACCCTTCAAAGCATGGTAGAGCAGCTTTGTGACTCAGGATTGATTCTTAAAGCCTACAAGATTCTTGTGCAGCTTGCTGATAGTGGGGTTGTGCCAGATATAATAACATACAATGTATTAATCAGTGGGTTCTGTAGGGCTGGCAATGTCAATGGTGCTTTTAAGCTCTTCAAGGAACTGCAGCTCAAGGGACTTTCACCAGATAGCATAACATATGGAACACTTATAAACGGTCTTCATATTGTCGGCAGAGAAGAGGATGCCTTCAGCCTTTTTGAGCAAATGTTGAAGAATGGGTGTCCACCTACTGATTCTGTTTACAAGTCACTTATGACATGGTCTTGCAGGAGAGGGAAGGTATCATTAGCTTTTAGTCTTTGGTTGAGGTACCTGAGGACCATGTGTGGTCGGGAAGATGAAGCAATGAAAGGGGTAGAGAAACACTTTGAAAAGGGAGAGGTGGAAATGGCAGTCAGCAAATTGATTGAGATGGACTTTAAGTTAAAAGATTTTCAGTTGGCTCCTTATGCTATTTGGCTGCATGGTCTTTGTAGAGCAGGAAGAGTAGAAGAAGCTTCAAAGATATTTTCTATACTTGAGGAGTCCAAAGTTACAGTTACTGCCCCAAGTTGTGTTAAGCTAATTGGCAGTCTGTGCCAAGATGGGAATCTGGAACTTGCGTTTAATATTTTCCTTTACACAATTGATAAAGGTTACATTTTGACAAGACGAATTTGCAACCGACTACTTAAGTCTCTTCTGCATTCTGAATGTAAAATGGATTATGCGTTTGCTCTACTTAACAGAATGCATTCGTCGGGATACAATTTGGATACTTGTCTTTACCAAACAACAAAGTTCCTTTTAAGAAGGTGTGGGAATCTGCGGGAAGGGGAGTCAGGTCACTTGGATGGGTTGAAAATGCAGGGGCATGGTTAGTGACTGCTAGAAAATTTTGGCAGCGAGAAGGGTATTGCATTCAACCATATGCATGAAAGGATGGGGCTGATGCCATCTGTGTTGGCATGGCCATTAATGCTTCATTTTGGCATTGAAGGATGTACATGCTTATTTTCCAGGTTCCTTCAGGAAAAATTTCAAATTGTTGTAAAAAGGTACCATTCTATTGATTGACCATTTCTTGATCCTTGTAACTTTACCGGTTTAGGTTACTAAAGTGGGACATTTTTCTTATGTCAAAAAAAGAAATAAGAATCGGTTATAAAGAACAGTTATTTGTGCATCCTAGAAGTTCTGTAACTTGGTCTTTTAGTGAATTGTTTTACAAGAATTGAAATTCATCTACTTTGAGCTAAACGCGTTTCTGTGCCTGGTAATCTCCATGCTTCGGCTTGCACCAAAGGAAACGCCCCCATCCAAAGAATTGTTTACCCCCATCCAAAGGATTGTTTATTTGAAGTCGATGTTGTTGTTGATTTGATTTAATCCTTAAATAATTGGATACAGTTTGAAAATATATGTCCTAAAGAACACCTCAAAGAAGGCGAATTGAGTGTTTAATCCAAATTAAAAAATTGCTAATTGCAAGTATAAGAAAAAAAATCACTTGATATTAGGTGTAAATTAATGATCACCTGATGATGGAGATGTAAGAAGTATATCTTATTCCTTTAGACCGGTAATCCTATGATTTACACCTGATAATGGAGATGTAAGAAGCATATCTTATTCCTTTAGACCGGTAATCCTATGCAATGGGTGTCTTTCTTATTTTCTTTTAGTAGATAATGGGACACTTTATGATTTAAGTGCGAGGTATAAAGATTTGCTAAAGAGGTGCCAACACCACAAGTTATTGACATGAATGGAAGTTCAAACCTTCCTTAATAGTCTGGATTATGTAACTAAAAATATGGTTGATATAGCGGGAAGGGGGAATCATGAATAATATGCCAATGCATGAACATCCCCACACAAATGATTTGCCAATGCATAAATATCCTCACATTTGAACAACAAATTGTCCTCAATGTGGTAACCAAAATAATACAAATAAAGATAAATAACAATAAAGAAAAAGAAAGAACAATGAAAACTTATGATGATTCAGGTGGTGACGGTGTTGGACATGAAACTTGGATACACTTTATGACATGAGCATCCATCAAGTCAACTCTTTATAAAATAAACATAAAGCATAAAAAATAACAAAGCACTAACAAAATTAAAAAAAAAACCTATCTTAATTTTTGGGTGACAGTGCGAGTCAAGTTCATTGCAAAATTTACCTAATTCTGTACATTAACAATTTTTAGTTGTGGTGAATCGGGATCGTACCCACAGTGAATATTTAGTTAATTCTCGTAATAAAAGTAATTGATGTAGAGGAAATAAAAGGGGTATTTTGAGTTGATACAATTGAGAAAACAAAATAAAATTAAACTACACAAGCAATTTGTAGAAAATAGTCAAAAGGAAGAAAAGTGTCAAATATATGTAAAACCCGTTTCTCTGATCAATCTCGGCCTACTCACAATTACACATAATTATAACTTTCACATTGCTCCTAAAACTAATGGTCGTAGACTAACAACAAGCTCTGTTAATAGCGGTTTTCTCTTAGGTCGTGTTTAATTAAGATATGATTGTTAATTAAACCTAACTACCGAATAACCTAGAATATGCTCTCTGGATTTAATTGGGAAACCACATTATGACATGAAAAATAAACCAATCTAAGCAACAACCACATACACTAGGGTCATTTAACCTAGGTTACATTATTTTTAATGATTCAAAGCCAACAGTAGCTGCAAACAAATCTCAAATATAACGATTACAGATTATATTCAAGATTCTAGTAATGAGTTCTTACATAAACAATCTAACGATAATGAGATTAATGATCATTTATGCACGAAAATCCAAATCTATAGGCATAGGATAACATAATCAATCCATATAAAGATATTCAACATTAGTTAATGAAGAGATATCCTTAACTATGACTCGGGCATCGATTTTACCTTTGAACCGAAGTTGGAAAGTCTTGCCTTCTATCTTCTCCATAGGTCTCCACAAGAACAACTCTCTGTTGCCTTTCTTTCCCCAAAAACCTAAAAAACGAAGACTGTCTCAGTTTTGTCATTAAAACGTTGTGTTTATAACAAAAACTAGGTTTTCGAGTGAGCTGACAAAAAGTGACCATGACTAGCTTCCATAGGAAGCTCATAGCCGTGACCCATGATTGCTTAGACGTAACACACTCATGACACTAGTGTCACGTCCATGACAAATTTTTCATAGGTGTGACATAGTTATGGTCGTGAGACACATTTCACAGCCATGACCTTGATGTCTTCATTCCTTTAGGTATCTTCTTGTCTCCTCTTCATTCTAATCCTTCTCCTTCTTGCTCCATGAATCCAATTGAGTGTGAATCTCAAGAATATGGCTTAACGAGTATGCTTTTAGCTCACTTTAGTTATTATACTTCCAAATTGTACCTAAGATTAAATATGAACTAAAGTGAGTGTCTTAAGCATTTCAAAGCATTAATCATTAATTTTCAAGGATTAAATGTATTAACAATTAAGAACATATCATTAGGTTGCCTCCTAAGTAGCACTTGTTTAACATCGTTAGCTTGACTTGTCATTCATTTCTACCATCAACCTCTGTCTCAAATTAGTGGCTTGCTTCCATCAGTTTTTGTATATAATGGTCTAATATCCTAAGAATAAGCCATAGATTGAAAGATAATAACAAGGTCATAATGTCTTCAATTAATTAAACTAATTGACTCCATTAATGCCCTTGTTGAAAACAAACGTTACTAAAACAAGGAATAATTAAACTCCCTAAATCTTTGATTGAATGAACAACTTCTATGCGGGAGGTAGAAACTATCCGTACTTAAAGTACCAATACTTCACTAATGGTTTTCGAAATTGGCTCCTGCTCCTGCTCCTTTAAAGATTTAATTACATCAATTCTTATGCATGAGATACCCTCATGAAAATTCTTTAGTACTTTATTTATATTGAATTCCATTTATTCGTCATCAATCAAAAGGATGAGGCTGCTTTCATAGACATCTACCAAAGCTCTTCTAATGTTCAAAAAGGTCTGCCAAGAATTAGTAGACAATTTTGATTCTCCTCAAATTCTAGCACAACAAAATTCACATGAATAATAAATTTTTGCATTGTTATAGGCACATCCTTCACCACGCCAAATAATCTCTTCACAAATTGATCCACTAACTGAGTAAGCATGGAAGTTCGCTTCACTTCTCCTAATGTTAATTTCTAAAAATAAACAAAGGCGTAAGATTAATACTTAAACCTAAGTGACATAAAAATTTAGAAAATTCTAAATTACCAACTATATAGGGTATTATAAAACTCCCTGAATCTTTCAACCTTGAGGGAATATGGTTGGTAATTATGGAGCTACAACTTTCAATCATGGAAATTGTTTGGTTGTCATCCTAAGCTTGCTTTTTTGATAAGATGTCTTTAAGAAACTTGGGTTTGCTCTTTAAAACTCCTATAAAGAGCAAGATAATTTGCAATTTCTTCAACTTCTCCACGAACTTTGCAAATTGCATACCCATTTTGTTCTATTATAGCCTTTGTAGAAATGGGATCTTTGGTGTATATGGAGAAGGAACGCAAGGAGTATTGGCTTGCTTTTCTTCACCCTTATTCTTTTTCTCTTGGTCATCTACGTGGCAAGATTCAATTTGTTTTTCAAACATTTCTTCCAACTCTTTCCCACCCTTAAGTGTGATGGATTTCAGTTGCTCCTGTGGATTCGATTTCATGTTGCTCGAGAGAATCCCTACACTTCATATAGACAATTTAGCCAATTTAAACCTCTAAATGATGAATAAAGAGGTATAATTCTTTAAAATTTGGTTGAATTTAGCTTCCATTCTCTTTTGATTCTCATCTTGGCTTGTGAACTTGGAATTTAATGCATCTGTTAGTTTATCCATCTTTGTTTCCAATAAACCGAGCCTATCATGCTAGAATCCTTGTAGGCCTTAAGCTCTTATTTGATTTGTTGAATTGGTAAACTAAGAAAATTTTGGGTGGTTCTTTCACCCAGGATTATAAGTGTTCGAGTGAGGATTATTACCTACACGACCATATTGTACTCCCACGAAGTTGAGCTACTCTATGTTATTGTTTTCCATTGTGAAGCAATCAGCTATAATATGCCTCCCTCATCCACACAGTTTGCGTCCATGCTAAATTGTTTTAAGTGGAGAGGAAGAGGTGACTTTTAAGCTATTCAATTGTTTAGTTATGTTTGCGACCTTAGCCTACAATGTTTGTTGGACCCGGGTACCGGGTGGATTCTAACCACCAACTTCAGTACCGGTCCAGGTACCGGGTGGATTCTAACCACCAACTTCAGTACCCCATTAATCAGTATTGTCCGCTTTGGTTGCGATTCGACCTCGCAACCTCACGGTTTTGTAGCGTTTAAACGCTCGCCTCTCACTATTGAGTCAGTGGTTTTGATTTTGGTATTTAGGTTGAATCTTAAGTTTTGAGTTGTATGAGAGTAAAATGGGCTAGAATGGGAGTAGAAATGTAAAGAATATAAGTTAAAAATGGTGTAGGAACCGCGAAATAAGAAAAGACAGAAAGTGCAAAGAATGTTGTAAACAAATGTTGAAGATGATGAATAGTGGTGAAAATTTTCTGGTTTTAGTATTTGTAACTAATCTTGCATTTTGAGTTATTTTAACATAAGATAAGTTACATAGGTGTAAAAATGAAGAGAATATGAATTACGAATGAATTAAGTAAGAAGAGAACAAGATTTTCGATTTCTATAAAAAAAAAAAGAAAAATAGTTGTTAAAGAAGATGGGAGTTCACGATTGTGCACCTGAAGGGTTGACTCACCCTGAACAACTTTGCTTCTTTTGACCATAACTTTGTCATCTGACCATCAAATGACATGAGACTTGAACCAATAGATTTCTAACACATTGTTCTACCTCTTTATAAAAATTGGTATCTTTCTGAATTGATTTGAAAAAGATTTATTGGATGAAAGTGAGGAAATGTGCTAGAATGTTATGAACTGGAGGATTTTCATTAAACATGCTTTGGTATTTTGCTTATATTCTGTAGATTTCCAAATGAGTTTATTCTTGATTCATATTAAACCTGAGACATAGATCTATAAATTTTATGAAGAAGTCAAATTTTAATTCTATCTCTAAGACCTTCAAAAGTGGCATGGAATTGAGTCTTGTCTTAGGTTGTAGCACTACGGGGGACAGAACTCGTATCCTGTTTTTATTGAATAAACGGTATTGATGTAGGCCGAATTAGGCTAAGGTATCTTCACCAAAGTTGTAGATTATTCCCTGAGCTTTAAACTGGTATAAATTTTGTAATTTTTGGATATTGTAATTGAGAATTATAAGGTGTATAACATGAAGGTATGATCATACATTAGCCAAATTTCAAATGTACACAATCTATGGTATTTAGAGCATAACTCATTAAATAATAAACCAAATTGTATGATCTTAGCATCATTAGAAACTTAAGACACAAAGGAACAATTGTCTAGAAGAGAGTATTATAGAAATACATCATTTTCTTGATCTTATTGATTATGTAAAGTTGACCCAAATGAGGTGCTTCCAACAAAAGCTGAAATAGTAATTAAATGTATGAATTTTGGAACTTTTGAAGTACAATTGATGTTTACATCAATTTAGTAAGAACATATACCTAAGAATTTGTCATGAACATGCATCATACATATTCAGTATACATAAATGAATTCTTGATCATGCACAATAGTGATTTGTATATGTGTTAAATGTTATAGAGGAATGCATAGAGCGACCATTTCCAGATATTGCCAGGGTTTCGAAGCAATAAGTAATAAGGGTGCTTTTGTGAGTAATCTTAGATGGTCACACCTTACTTTGTTCTACTTGTTGAATTTGATTTATGCTGATTGTGTTTTGAATTCCAGACAATAATTGTCCGAGGTGTTTGATGCATGTTTATATCATTGGAAGTGCTATTTGCTTGTTAATATGATTGACTACTTGCTTTGCACATGAAATGTCTAGAATGACTTTATTTTGTTTTAAAACTGTTGAGTACTATTTGTAGGTAAATAGGTATGCCTAAAAGGATCTGCAACTACTCCTGTGACACTTCGGTGTCGAGACTTCAGTCTCTCCTGTATAAGTCCCGTTACTCACTTCTGTAAATGGCTTAGCAGTCGTCTGATTTTGTATGCTGATATATGTTTTATATTGTGTTATGATTCTGAAAGGTTTATATCCTCTCTTGATATTAAGCTCTGTTAACTATAAAATATGTTCTGAAACGCATTATGTCTGATTTATTGTTAAAACAATTTGTTAATGCATGCTTATGTTGTTACATGATTCAGTATGATGAGTTATCACTTTATATATAGATTAGTTATTACTCACTAAGCTATATACTTAGTACGGTGGATTTGCCCCGTGTAGGTTCAAAGCAAAGATTATAAAGACTGGGACGAGTCAACCGCAATGGCCAATAGAGTCTAAGTATTGTTTTGATAAAAATTTATTTTGAGTTTATTTTGGCTTGTATATAAAGTGTATGATTTTGAATTGTTGTAAGTTTTTGTAATAAATATATTTCAAGCTAATTTCTTTTTTTTTTCTGGAATAAATTTGTATTAAGTTCATGTGATATAATATATGTATGTTTTTGAACAAGTTTGGAATGATATGTAATGTATGTCTACTTTGCATTGGTTTATGGAAGACATCGAATGCTTGGGATTGTTTGTACTAATTTGTTTGGCGTCCATATATCCTTCTAAGGGGTATGTGGGTGTCACATGTCTCCCTTTTATCTTGTTGATTTAATTATGCTTGATCCTATATATCCTAAAGTTTTTATTATCCTTTCTCGAGATCTTATCAAGTAATCTTAATTGAAATCGATGATAATATAATTGCAACCTCTTGATTCAAAAAATTATTCCTAACTATTCAATTGGATTTGAAGCAATCCTAAGGATTATTAATTCCCAATTAAGATCTCTCTTCAATTGTTTATTAATATGATATTTGTAGGTCTATTAAGTTACCATCTCTTGCTGCACACCTTAACAGCTATGACTTGATTCAATCTCTCAATTTATTACCTAGTATAAGCATAACAAATATCACAAATGCATTGATATATCTATTGAATTCAACAAGAATAAAGTTTAACAAAATAGATCAAGAAACTCATAATCATGTTAAGCATCCTAATAATCCGAATCAACTTCTAAGACAATGAAATATATGAAGAGAAATAAAGAAAAACAGTTTGGAGTATTGATTTGGAAATCTGAAAAATCTGGAGTTACTCTTGATATCTCCTATTTGATTTCTTTGAATCTAATATGTAGCCTCTTTTTGGTGTTTGTCTTATTCGTAAATACTTATTGAGGCTTATGGGTTGTTTATAAGGTTTTCCTACTTATTTTGGTTCCAAATATAGCCTCGGAATGTCAAGAATACAAAAATTTTATGTGTTGGAAAACACCAGTCACAATCGTGCATGGTGCCATGATCGTGACTCTTGTTTATCCATCTTCTCTATCATGATTATCCATCGAGTCACGATCGTGAAAGAGAGTTCATACTCTCGCCTAACGATCATGGCTTCTTCCTTTCTCTAAACTCTTCCTTTTTTCTTTAATTTCCTATTTCCACTCACTAACAAACAAATCAAACACCCCTGGAAACATAAAATTAAGATCATATTCTTGCTCTAAACTAGTTAAACAGTTAAAACATGTAAAACCACTTAACAAGAGCACAATTCTAGGTTGTAAACATATAATTATCACTTAAGAAAACACTTAAAAACACACTCTAACACCTGTAAGACATATTATAATATACACTTATCACCTAATAGCTCCACATGACTTGCCAGCTTTTAAGTTATTGCTCGTTTGACCTTTTTTAGTTGTTTTGTTGCATATTTGTTTGTTGTTTTAGCTGGTTATGTACTAATTCTTAGTTGATCAGTGTGTTGCGGTCTAAACAGAACAATATAAATTAAATTATATCTAGACCAATTAGAGGCAAGTGCACCTCGTCGACAAGTAATATAAAACGGTAAGAACTGGATATCGTACCCAAGGGAATTTCAACACGTAAGACAATTAAATTAAACGATGAAAAATTACTCAGACGATCAAGAATTGATTGAATTGAAAATAAAATAAAATAAAGTAAGCAAATCAAGGAATTATGAAATTTGCAAGGTATGAATTAAAACGACTAGATTTAATCAAATGACAAAAATCGGTTAAGGTATCAGATTTCAATTGGATTGGACACTAAAAATAAAATTGTAACGGTGGATTGATTTAGGAAATACTTCACTTAAGCAAGTCGAACCCAATGTTCATGGGTGTTCCCTCCTCTTCTAAATCTGAGTCACCACTTGGTTCATAGATAATTCATAATAAAAGGCGTTAAATACAAGAAACCTAAAATTAAGTTCGTTAATCCTAGGTATCCTCACACAAGATCCTAAAGTTGGTCTACACTTTAGTCTCAAGTGTTGGACCCCGAACTTTTCTTGAAAATTAGAATTATTAAATGAAATTAAATGAGGAATTGGTAGCGATTTATTCATTTGCAAAGAAAAGGAAAATTTTTGAATTTGAAATGATATACAAGATTAAGGTAGTGAATGTAGTAAGTTGATGAAGAGTGAATAATTAATTTTGGTTTTTGATGATTATGAGATTTTTGAGTAAAATTGTATGTTTAAGGGTACTATGAAATTTATGATGAATAAGTTGGTAGAAATGGAGTGGAAATGACTAGAATAAAAAGGTTGAAATGTTGTTTTTGTTTTTGAAACTTTAAAATCTGAAAATTTTGGGAATGAATAGTATGAGAGAGTTGAAATTTTGATCTAAACTTGCATAAATTTTCTGGGTAGATCTAAGTGGAATTAGCTAAAATTGTCTTCATAAAAGTTGTAGCTTATCTTTCTAGTTTTCTAAAGCTATAAAGTATGACATTTTTTGATATCGGGGCTGGAAGTTATGATTATTTGAAGTTTGGATATTGTTTAGGGTGAACTTTCGGGACAACCATTTTGATAGGAATTTTGACCCTTATGGAGGTAGAAATTGTTCTTAGGGTCTTCATGAAAGTTGTAGATTGTCTTTTTATCTTTCTGTTGATATAAAGTATGAAATTTTTGGATAATGGAGTAGAAAGATATGATTTTTAGAAGCTTTGATGCTGTTTAGGATGAAATTGTTGAGCAACCACTTTGTCGTGGACTTTTGACCCTTTTAGAGACTGAAATGGTTTTTTTGTTCTTCATGGAAGTTATAAAGCTTTCTTTTAGCGTTCCAGTGATATCAAGTTTGTAAAATTTGGAGTTTTGATTCAAAAGATATGGGTTTTAGAAGTTAGGATGTCGTACATAAACCTTGTGTATCGCATCAATAAAGTCGCGATAACATGTACGAGCTTACCTCTCCTATGCATTATGTATGACTGCGTCGAAATCAGAATCTCAGAAAAATTCATTCTGAGATAAACAGAAAAAATTGATAACTTTAATGTAATACTATTTATCTAATTAATGTATACAAATAAATAAATTTATAAAATAATTTTTTATTGTACTTTCAAATCCTGAAAGTAAAATGCCTTTGTGGCTTGAGATATATTCTTCCATACATAACCCTCAGGATCTATCATTTCCTTAAATTTAGATGTCATATTTCTAGAACACAGTCTAGATGGAATCAACCTAATATAGGAACAAATAATATTATAGCATTTGCAAAAATTTAAACCTATAACTTAATTATAAATATATAGTGTTTTATGTAATTTCACTTACAGATTATTGACAATTGTTATGTATGTTCTTCCATTAGGTCTCTCAGCTCTAGACTGATGGCCATCTCCTTCATCTGCTATAGGGGTAGTGGATGATGGAGGAATGGTGGATGGTGTAGCATAAGGAGCAGCATGTGATGTGTCATCTGCAACTGTAGTCCCTGGAGGGGGAGGTGGTGATTCAGTTGGAGGTAGAAACTGTGATGGTCCATCTTCATAGTAAGTAACGCGCACCACGGAAGGATTGATGTCGATTTGATGATGTTTTTGATGGGTGTTTTGTTTTAGTGTGTTTTCGACCTTGAGGAATTAAGAAGGATGGAGATTTCGAATTCAACAATCAAGAAAATAAGGATACGCAAGGTTTGATTCCTACGACACCTCTTGTAAACTTGTTCCAAACAATCTCGATGATCAAAATAAATCTAAGAGAAATGAACAATTGACACGCCACAATTGGGAAAGCAATTGATAAGTGAAAGATGGTTCGAAAGGTAACAAGAACAAGAGAATAATGTTTCTCCCTATTGAAGCCAACGACACTCCAGCAATTCTGATCTAAAAGTTTCAAAAATTTGACCTAAAGACACATATTTATACCTAGGTTAAATAATAAAAGGTTGGGCTAAAATACCTGGAAGCCCAAAATAAAACAAAGTCCAAAACTAAATAAGTAAGTCTGATGTGTGGCACCACCATTGGATCCATATGCTCTTGGGCTTAAGTGAATTAAATATCCCACTCCCACTAATAAAATAAATGGTGCACAAAAAACTCCTTGGGCTTAAGTGATGAAGCATTAAAATAGCCCAAGTCTTCATGTCTTCAAGCTCCAAGTGTATGCTGTCCAAGGATTTGAGTTAAATGGATTAGTTTGGGTTCAATTTCATTAAACCCTCCCCCAATAGGCTTGGAGCTCGCCATCCTCTCAAGATAAAAGCCCACATGTGTATAAAGAGCCTCTTTAACTCTTCTGGCCCTAGCTTTGGTCATGGGCCCTTCTGGCGTGGCTAGCTCTTTGCATGGTCCTGCTCATTGGTCTATGGTCTTGATCACATCAGTCCCTCCATCCTTAGGAAGATTCGTCCTCGAATCTTATTTAATATCAAAAGGAGAAAGATCAGCAACATTAAAAGTAGCAGACACATTATACTCACCTAGAAGATCAATTTTATAGGCGTTGTCATTGATCGACGCCAACATGTAACATCCCGGCCCCGCATTAGGGATTTATGTAGTGATATTAGAACCGATCTTTTTACTGCAATTGAACTGGTCGATCGATTGAATCAATCGACTATACTGTGGAACGGGAGTAGT
>JANKYE010000007.1:27062038-27082326 GCA_032467995.1 Erythroxylum dillonii | reverse complement strand
TTTTCTAAGATCAATTTTATGATTATGTGTTATGAGTTGTCCAATTTTAGATTTCTATTGATTTGGAAATTTTGCCACTGTGAAGGAAAGTAAGAGAGGCAATAATAGCAAAGAGAGAGAGAGATTTTGAGCAAGGTGTGCAAGCAAGAAAATAAGTTAGGTTTCATTTTTATAATTTGAGTAATGATCTACTAAGTTTTCTTTCTAAATCAAGAAAATAAACAAATTTCCATTAAATGTTGCTTTATTGTTTTTGATTAATTTGAGAATTTGCTTACTCGTGTGTATAAGCTTGAATTGATCAATTGGGAATTTTTATGATGTGTTTTAGGTTATGTTATGCATATTGATGTTGAAAATGTGATAAAATTGAATTGTGGGCATGATTATGGCATTTTTCCTTGTGTCATGGCACTTTGATTGAATGGAAAGAAGAAAAAGCATGAAAATATGAAATTTGTGATTGACTAAATTATGCATAAATTTGTTTGTGGTTGGGCAAGAGAGTAACGTTTTGTTAGTCACGTGCACGTTGGCGTATAGCCTTCTCCCGACAACCCACTTGAGGCCACGAGATCTTGAAAAATCGAACTCGTTTTGTTCACGGTTTAAATCTCGGTTTATCCGTTTCGCTCCACGGAACTCTCGAGCCAATTATTTGTACATTTGCATTTTTGATGTGTCAAGATATGATGAAGTTGAGTATTATGCTTTGAAGCAAAAATTTCATGTGAGAGAAGAGTGTTGCCACTAGGTGCTACGTCATGTGAGAGAAGAGTGTTGAGTGGTGTAGCGTTGAGTGAGGGCTGTAACATGAGTTCTCTTACTCTCCAATAGCTAACGTATTTTTTTTTAATGTTTCAACCTCTTGCTTCAACAGCTGTCTTCATCTCCTATCTCCACGTGCTGTTAGGCTTTTAATCTCCCATCCACAAGCTGCATACATAGGAGTCTCCACCAGGCTAACATGCTCTCTTTCCCAGCTGCAAACACGTGAAATTGCAAGATTTTTCGGTGGAGACTGCTTGATTTTCTTTTATCTCTTGTGTGTGGAAAAAATGGATGTATATGGAGGCAGCTATAATGTATGTGGTGGAGTGTATTTTGTCAGTGCCTCTTCCCTTATGTTTCCAGGCCATGCATGCACGTCTCTCTTTTTCACCTTTTTTCTTTTAATGCCACAAGCTGTCAACTTTTTCTTTTAGCCACCAACTTCATTTTGTATTTTTTTGTCTCTAAATTCTAACCCCCATTCACGTTCTCTCCATCCATTTTTCAACTCTCCTGCTATAGCATCTTCTTTTATCTCTTATGTATTGAAAGTCAATAATCTCATGCTCTCCATTATTTGCTGCCGCCTCTACCTTGTTTTTGCTCCATGTGTTAAACCATTTTATCTCATCTCGCTCACTTTATACGCTGCCAGTGCTTCCTTGACTTTTTATTTCTTCTCTTCAACATTTTTAGCTCCCTAAGTCTTCTCTTGATTCACATTTTTAAACCTCATCTGTACGCATAAGCTCTCATTTTCCTTGGCCAAAAACATTAACGTCCAAAACATTAACGTTTTTCTTTTTTCTTTTTTAATTTCCTTCCTTCCTTTTAGAGCTTTCCTTGATTTAGGCTTTTAAAAATTCCTAATCTAATATGTACCTAAAATTAAAACAAATAACTTTTAATTAGTGCAATTTAAATATTAAATGGGCAATAGTTTAGCGAATTATGTATCAAAAATTAATACAAAAATGTCCATTAACAATGCATAAAGGCAAACACTTTTTTCTTTATATAAATGGGATATTTATAAGTGTATTTGTCAAAGTTAGGCAAATTGGTGTCGAGGTTAGTTGAACTTTGAATAGTATGGCATAATTATGGTTTAACTTTACAACTCAAACCTAATATTCTTTTTCTTAAAAATTATCAAAGAGTTTGTGTAATAATATTAGTTCATAATTCTTATGAGCTCCAATAGACTTAAGAATTGGTACATGGTAAAGTGTGTAATCTTATCATAAGAAAACAATAAATATGTGGTAAGGTGTGTAATCTTATCATAATAATAATTTGTCTTATTTATATAATAGCATGATCATCAAGTTAGCTATTGGTAAGCATCATGATTCTAAAAACCTTTATTTCAACATTGACATAATAAAAGAAGTGAGAAATGAAATTGCTTGTGCTTAATTACACATTTAATTCTAACTTTATGATCATTTCATATTTGTAAGCAGTAAATGTACTTATATTGGCACATTACAGTTGATAATGAAACTAAGTTCGAAGAACGTTTGAATTTTATATTAAATTATTAATTTAATTTTGACACGTCTTTTTTTACTTTTATAGATAAATGGAGAAAAGTTCAAATACTCATGATAATTCAACATCTTTAAAAAGTTTCGATGATCTAGATTAGGCTCATGCGAGATTGGTTCATATTATAAAAAATCATATTTTTTGTTTGTATTAACATAAACATTTGAAAGGAGGGGGATCACTAGATTAAAGAAACATTTAGCTAGGACTAAAGGTAATGAATAGCCTTGTAAGGAAGTTAGCCATGATGTAAAATGAAAAAGAGAACTTTTCTTGAAGAATATCAAAATGAGAAAGAAAGAAGGCAAATATTGAACTACAAAATTAGTAGTGAGAGGTCTTTTTAAGTAGCAGGATGATATTGGTAATGTTGAAGGTGATATTCCTACTCAATAAGAAGATATTGCTACAACTATATGAGAAAGAGAATAAGATATGTGTGTAAATTTTTTGTTCAACAAAAAACTTTTGAAACTTATTTATAGCACGTTACAATATAAAGAAGCAACTCAAAATATGGACATAGCAACAACTGGATGTTGGTATAATGCAAGTTTGACATTCAATATTATTTACTTTTATTAACCTTTAGTGGATGTTATTGCCTTTTACAGTCCAGGGTACAAGGCTACTTCAATTAAGACTATAAAGGTAATCTTTTAAGCAACCATGTTTTTGAAATAAAAAGTTATTTGAATGAAACAAGACAAACTTATATAACTTATAGATGTTAATTCATTTGTGACAGTTGGAAACTAGAAAGCATAAGCCTATTATAAATTATCTGGTTTGTTATACTAAAGGGACGATGTTTTGAAGTCTACTGATGCATGTGGCCTTGTAAAAAATGTTGATATTCTATTTTGAGATATTTGATGAAGTTGTAAATAAAGTTGAGCCTAAAAAATATTGTATCGTTCATTACTAACAATGATGTTGCTTATAAAGCAACTAGAAAAAGATTGCAAAATAATTATAATTGTTTTTATTGAACTCCTTTAGTTGTACATTCTATTAACCAGATGATGAAAAATATAAGAGATGCTAGATACATTCATATCATTGATGAAAATATATAGAGAGTAAGTAAAGTGACTAAGCTCATCTATAATCACGTAAGGATTCCAAATTCGATGAGAAAGTATTTTACCAAAGGTTGGGACACCTATGATAATACATCAAAGAGACAAACTTAATCCAGGTATATATTTGTTTTCTTTTACTATTAGTTTAGAATTAATCATCACTTTATTTTATTTATAAGATTACTTTTGTTTTCTTATAGTTGCTTTATGTGATTAATTTAGAAGTGGTGTCTTAAAATTGCATTCCTAGTTAATATGTGAGTGAAATTGAGTATGAAATAAATTGGAACGTATTTGAATTTATTCATTCCAAACAATGAAATAAATTAGAACAAAAAATATTAAAAGAGTTAGTCTTTATTTGATACAACTTGAAGCTTTGAGAAAGATATGTTATTATCATTATTAAGTTGAATATAATTTCTTAATAATTTAATTTTATTTAATTACTAGATCTTTACATCTAATTTGTCTTGACCATATCAATTTATAAAGTAAGTAGTTCTACAGATCTATTTTGACATGACTATATCAATTATTAGCATATTGAGCTTTTAAAGAACTAGGTTTTATAGACAAAAGTAACTTGGAGGATAATATTGGATGGAAAAGTACTGACATGTCATTTGATACAATGAGTTTGAATAATAGTGATGATGAGATTCTTCTCAATAATGAGAATTTTATACTAAATAAAAATTAGGACTGAGCCGATATGTTGTTGAATGAAGTTTCACATTTTTTAAATTTTTATATTCTCTTTTGATTTTATTGTATATATATTTATATATATTTCTTATATATAAAATTCTATATATGTAATATATATATATATATATATATATATAACTTTTAACTATAAGTACTTTTATTTCAAGTTTCACTTGTACTTTAATATATTATGTAGCAAGAACTCTTGTTCTTATTATATGTTGTTTTAATATAATCAATTATAATATTTGAATTATATCGTATTATTCTTAGTTTCATATCTATATGATAATTAAATAATCTTTTTTATTGGTTATTGTTTATATGAGAAATAATAGCAATAACAATAATAATCTAGTAAAAATTTCACTAATACACGAGATTGAGAGAGATCCACTAATATGCACCCTTAATCTGAATTAGTAGAAAGACCCATATGAGAAAATGTGAAAAAAGAGAGAAAAAGTTGTTATATCAAATCTATATTATTATGAATTTTTGAGATATGATTGAAGTAAAGATAAAAATTATGTAATACAATATATTAAGAGACTATTTTATAATTTTATAAAATTATTTATATGTTAACCGATACTGGTACTATATTATATCAAAATCTATACAATATTTATAATATTGCATTGAATTGTTGAAATTTAGAAAGATAAAACATTATTTCAATGACTTCTTTATTTAAAAAAAAATGAAGTTTGGGCACTACAAAACCGTTACTCTTATTAAAACCAATATGAATACTTTATAGTTATTTTCAATTTAAAATTGATTCCATTAATTCTAAACTACTTTTGACTTTGGCGTCATTAGGATAAAACGAGTGATGATTTCATCAATCATATACTTCAAAGTCATTTTAGTTTTTTAAACAGTGATAAATTATTCTTATCATTAATAATATATTATTAAATATATATTTAATAATATATTAGTTCCATAGTATTCATTGGAAAATGAAATGAGTAAGGAATTATTTGTATTTGTTACATAACTTATGCATAAAATAATAATTATAACATTATGCGTCAATTATTTATATTTAATGTTTTTATTTTTGATAGGGACAAGATAATTTCTCATCGAACTGCATAGTTGGTACGAATGTGCTCCCGACACGACCAAATGTTTCAAAACATAAAATTGAGATTACAATCATACCCCTTCCCCGTCCTAGCCGTTACGGCCCTTTCCATGGGCCCGCACCGTCATTTCGAGAGCAAACAGAGTGTTATTCAGTCATTTAGCCAACAACTCTCGATCTTCTTCTTCTACTGCTCTCAGCTGCCACAGTGAAAAGGCAGAAATAAACTGTCCAGCTACCTTTGATCCATCCTCTAGGGTTAAGCTCCCTTCTTCTTGAACCATGGCATCTGCTTCATCATCGGAGCCAGCGCCGAAGCCAGAGGTCGCTGGAGAGAGTTCGGAGGCGGTGATAGCAAACGACCAACTGTTACTGCACAGAGGATTGAAGAAAGCGAAGAAAGAGAGAGGTTGCACTGCAAAAGAACGCATCAGCAAGATGCCTCCTTGCACCGCCGGCAAGCGCAGCTCTATTTACCGTGGTGTTACCAGGTCTTTAGTTCTCTCTATCTCGATCATACCTTTGAAGGCTTAACTTCTAAATTTTATGCTGAATGAATCAATTTTAGGCATAGATGGACTGGGCGTTATGAGGCTCACCTTTGGGATAAAACTACGTGGAACCAGAACCAGAATAAGAAGGGAAAGCAAGGTCTCTCTTTTTCGCACTTTCTCTCTGATATAAAAGAATACAAATATAATCCCAGGCTGACATTGGTTTTGCTTTCTAAATATGCATGGTATGGTTGGTGGGTTGTTCAGTATACTTAGGTAAGTTTCTTAAAACTCTGCTTCTCTTTAAAGATAGTGTTGTGTTGGAATTTGTTGTATTTAGCAAGTAATATGTATGCATATACAGGGGCGTATGATGATGAGGAGGCTGCAGCTAGAGCTTATGATCTTGCTGCCCTGAAGTACTGGGGTCCTGGAACACTCATCAATTTTCCGGTGACGCAACTAAACTAGTTTTGTGCTTTCTCACTTGCTTCAGAGAATCATGAACATCATTTTCTTTTAAGATTTTTCTTTTACCTATTGAAATTGTCCTATATTCTGTTTCTTTGATGGTTTAGGGAGACTTGTGTTTTACTTTTTATTATTATCTGCGGATTTAAAACCAAGTTGTTCTGTCATTTGTTGGCAACAAGAACTAATTTTGTGTATCACATTCTGTTTGATTCTGATTCACCATGAATTGGTTTGTCTTAAACGCTGTAACTATGTACCTTCAGGTGACAGATTATACTAGAGATCTTGATGAAATGCAGAATGTCTCAAGAGAAGAATACCTGGCATCACTTCGTAGGTCTGGATCATTCCCCAAAAAGGATTATTTTGAACTTTTTGTTTCCTGCGCTTTTATGTTGGTTATTTTTTGCAGAAAGAGTAGTGGTTTTTCAAGAGGAATCTCTAAGTACCGTGGGCTTTCAAGGTATTGTTTTGACTATTGGCTACTTATTTGGATTCAGGATTTGTTGATCGGTCTTGACACTATGGTAGAGAATTTTGCTTCTTGGAGTTGGTACTTGCAAAGCCTCAATTGAGAGGCTTAACACATTGATGTTTTAAAATGTACCCTGATACTGAAATGTTGCTTTTAAAAGTTTCCGGGTACAAATTGAGGTCATCATAACCAATATCAGCTTATTGATTAACACTACTCATAACTTTTTCTGCAATCCGACTCAAAATTTAGTTGTGGAAAATTTGTATGAGAACTAACGCTTTCTCTAGCCAAACCATTTGCATTTTGCCGGTTGGGTCCGTAATGTTATGAAAGAAAATTTATGTTGCTAATAGTGATCAATGTTTGGTTTAGGCTAATTTCTATATTTCTGGCTTTAATGACACAGTCGATGGGATGCATCATTCGGCCGTGTGGCGGGATCTGAATACTTCAGTAGCATGAATTACAATAGT
Organism: Erythroxylum dillonii; assembly: GCA_032467995.1. Taxonomy (NCBI): domain Eukaryota; kingdom Viridiplantae; phylum Streptophyta; class Magnoliopsida; order Malpighiales; family Erythroxylaceae; genus Erythroxylum; species Erythroxylum dillonii. The sequence goes on along the minus strand of JANKYE010000007.1, from coordinate 27,075,193 downwards.
AAGGTCCATACTTAGTTCAAGCAATCCTGGCATTAGCTAGAGCAGTAAAATTCATCTATAGAAATTGTAGTATTGTAGACAACAGATTACGCCATCATTTAATGGAAAGCATATCCTAGAGTAACGTTTTTTCACCTTGCTTACCTCCAAAGTTGGTGCCCACTATTCATTGATGATAAAAATATTTCATGGTGCAGGCGATGACCCAGCAGCGGAAAGTGAGTATGTTGGCAGTTTTGGTGTTGAGAGAAAGATTGATCTCACCAGTTATATTAAGTGGTGGGGATCAAGTAAATCTCGTCAATTAGAATCTATCCCAAGATCATCTGAAGAAATAAAACATGGTATTCCTGAAGATATTGGCAGTGAACTTAAGACAATGGAATGGGCAATTCATCACACTGAACCATACCAGATGCCACGTTTGGGAATTTCTCTTGAAGCAAAGAGGCAGCAAGGCTCAACGGTTTCTTGCTTAAGCATTTTGTCTCGATCAGCTGCTTACAAGAGCTTGGAGGAGAAAGCATCAAAAAGACAAGCAAGCAGCAATGAGAATGATGAAAATGAAAATAAAAATGTTAACAAGCTGGAGTATGGTAAAGGAGTCGATAAGCCAGCTAGTCATGGCGGTAACACTGAAAAGCTTGGAGCTCCATTAGGAGTTAGTGGACTGTCCCTTCAGAGAAATTTGTATCCGTTCACTTCTTTTTTGTCGACTCCACATATTACCAACTACAACGCAATTGATCCGTTGGACCCCATTCTATGGACATCTCTTGTTCCTGTTCTTCCATCAGGTCTTTCTCGTAATTCCGAGGTTGGTCCATTTCATTGCTTCTATTTTAGTAAGAAGTTACTTTTTGTTCTAGATTCTAGATTCTAGATTCCATGACTTTTCTTAGAAGTCTAGCTGCAAAGTACTTTTTAGTGTTTTCGTTTTGGATGTTCTTATTAAAAGTTTCACTGAAGAGTTCTCATTTTTAGTGGATAATTTTAGCTTCTGTGTTTATTTAGTTTAATAGCTGCAAAATGAAATACCGGTGACCTACTGTAGTTGGGAAACTATAGTACATATAAGGGAATGACATCGCCGATCATCTAGAGGAAAACAATTTCTGAATCGTAACTAGTATAGATGAAGCTTATCTGTAAATCACGGCATTTTTGGTATTTTGCATTCTCAAATAAGCACGCTATCATGTACATTTAAAATTTTAGAGTATAAGGATTTCACTTCAATTGCTACAAACTTCTTCCATAACTCTTCAGGATTAAACACAATAGATGTAATATTGGCAGGTTACGAAGACAGAGGCTAGTTCAACTTATACTTACTTTCGGCCAGAAGAGGAATGACAATTGCATTTTCTTCCCCTGACAAGTGAAGAAAAGCGAAATGGCAGAGTACGCGGCAAATGCAGGGAGTAGATAGATCAACTTTTCCTTACAAGGAGGCTTTTATTAGTTTTTCTTTTCTAATTTTCTTCATTTAATTGTCATAGAGGATGATAGGTGACAGGAATAGTAATGTAAATGTGAATCGATAACTTAAAGAACTATAGTACCTTATGTATATCAAGTTTAAACTGGTGAGCAAAATGTTGTGCTTGAATTGCTTTTACAAAATTGGTAAAGATCCTATACGTCATCAGAAATAAGCACAAACGAAGTTGTGCTTAAAAACTTACCGTTATCCGTTCTATATGTAGGTTGATTTGGCAAATATTTGATGGCCCAATACAATTCTACACACTTTTTAGGAACCATGCAACCATCACAAGCTGAATACGTACAGTAAGCATAAATGATTCCTGAATTCGTTGGTAAAATTAAGTGTTGCTTTAAAACTTTTTTATATGGACTCTGCTACTAAAAAAGGAAAGATGTAGAGGAAGTAAACTCCAATACCAAAAGGACGAAGCAAAAAATGATTATCAAACATCAAGAGAGATCTAAGAATAAAGATCGATGTGGAGCCAAAAAAGGTAAAATAATCTTAAACTCTACAGGTGGACATAGATCGACCAAACGGTGAGATAGGTCAATCAATATGATAGAAAATAGTCATTACAATGACTAGTTTTTAGCTCTAACAACCATGGTTTTGAAACCCGGATCGAATCGGCCGGTTCGACAAATGATCGGTCAGCTATTTGGTTTGAGTGGTCCCTAAAAATTAGTCCCCAATTGAATCAGTGAGAACCGAGATTTGATTGAATCGATTCCACCACTGTTTCAATGAATATTTATTTTTTTGTTTGTTAATATTTTTATATTATTTGGTATATTTTTCTATTTTTTTAATATTACTAATATTATATATAATTATTGTGTAATTATCACATCACACCGATTCAACCGGTGGTCGAACCGGTCCAACCGGTGACCAGTAAAACTTTCGATTCGACTTCCGGTCCAGGTTTCAAAACCTTGCTAACAATTATAAATTTACTTTTCTATTTGTAAATATTTCATAATTTAGATGCCAAAGAACCTTTAATAATAAGTAATGAGCCTTTATGAGTTTTTATTAACATTGATGAGTTTGAACTTGAGAGTGTATCAATTATTATGGTCAATGTTTGAGCTTTAAAGCATTACTCGAGAAAGAAGAAAATATTTTGAAGTGTAGACTTTTAAATGCGACATTGATTGTACTTCATTTCTAGTGTATTTTGTAATGATTGCTATTCACTTCAATAGGAAATATAATTATAAGATTGCTCTTCACCTTAAGTGAAGATAGTCATAAAATGTCTACTCTTAGTCTATTAAAGGAAGACAATTAGAGAGTGGATTTACATTAAGTTTGTTAGCTGAAATACTATATATTATTAATACCCCCTTTATAATCTCTTTAATTAGTATTTAGGAAATTGTGAATGCTAGTGATTGGTTAAATTGAATTGATCATAGACATTGACCTGACATTCATTTATCTGTACATAATTTATTAGTCCACTGTTAAATATCATGAATGCCATAAAAAACTTACCAATTTATGTGAGCATATGAATATTCCATCTTGTTAAATCTATTAACATTTATATATACAAAGACTAAACAAATGATTTGCTTGAATTCTATTTATCCATTCTCTCTTTAAATTAACATAATATTAGGGTTAGAGTGAGATATTGAAATATAAAACCCCTAATTTTTTAGAAAGAAAATTTTATTTTCTTGAAAATTTGTGAGAAAGACTTTAATGCAATGGTCTAGTTATCACGGAAAAGACACTATTATACTCGCTGGAGAAAAGCGAACTAAACCATTAACAACACTATCTTATTGGCCTTTTAATATTCTGTCATTATCATGACCGTCGAAAATTTACCGACAGTCGACTGCACAAACAACCGTCGGTATATTCACCGACGGTTACATAAATTATCCATTGGTAAATTTACCGACAGACATTCTGTTATTCGTCGAAAATTATTACCTACGTCCATTTCTACGCTGCCTTGATCCGTCGGTAAATTAACCTGGCTTGCCAATGGAATGTTTAGGCTTTCCATTAGTAATATCCATCACTAAATAACATTTTTCTTATAGTGAATGGGTGCAGACAACAAGTATATCATGTCTAAACCCATCTACATTACACACATGAACATCATTAGTCACCTACATTCTCTCACTATCCACTATGTTCAGTGCACAACCAAAAGAAGAATTGAGAAATTAAAATCAATAAAAAAGACAAAGAAGAATAGTGTGAAATGCTTATTATAGCTACTAGTTTAGCTGGTGTGGAATGTTTACTGTAGCTACTAGTTTAGCTAGTGCAAACATATATGACAACGAAGAATGGCGAGTGATAGTTTATAGTTGGTGTGAAAAGGAGCCAAAAAAGTTTGCATTTGGTCCCAAAACACTCTATAATGCAAAGAGGAGTGAAGAAAAGATATCCGACAAGGAAGAAAAGGTACAACAGAGAATGGTGTATGAGTAAATGGGTAAGAAATCTTAATCTTAAATTAATTTAGAGTTTTTACCATTTTCTTTTAATTTTCCTTAATTTAACTTAATAAGTTTAATTAAGTCAACATGTACAATTAAATACAATTGTAATCATACGTGTTCAAATTTATGTCTTATGTGGCATTCCATGTTAGCAACGTTAACAAGATACTAACGTTAAGTTAGATTTTAAACAATTGAAAGTTTGGGTAATTATTACTTTTTAAAGTTCAGGTTATAATTGTAAATTTGATTATAGTTTGAAATTTTTTTAAGAACTAAACCTATCTTTAAACCTAAAGAAACTAAAGTTGCACTTATGTTAAGCAAGCTAAGAAATTAGAAACAAGTTTATGTAAACTGGTTATAGTTAATGGTAGGAATGTTTAGATCATATTTAGGCTTGATATAATTTTTTTTAATACTTTAGTTTAATTCGAAACTTAAGAGTGTTTAAGGATTAAAAAAATTGACCCAAACTGATTCACCTCATCTAAAAACAACATATTAATTTGAATTGATCTAAATTTGGATCAGACTTAAGCTTGAACATTGATAGGCTCGTAAGTGTACGGGTTTAGTTGCAGCAGTCAAGTGTCGATCCACAAGGACTAGGTCAAAATACTAAATTTATACCTCCTAAATTTGCTAAGCAATCAAATATGAAAGTTTGCTTGTTAAAGAAATGTCAATACACGATTAACAGAATTTGAACTAATATTCTAGGAGTTTATTTCAACAAAGAGATCATGTAATCCTTATGAAATAAATCACTGATCAAGTTCATTAACTCACTATTGTCAATTAAATCTTTCAAAGTAATCCACGTGTTGATTTCAATTTTTAAAACTAGTTTCCTAGGCTAAAAACCAAATTCAACCCAATGAACACTGTGGGGTTTTTCAAGTACTCCTAACGAAGAATTCTATTTCTAGATGTTCTTTCGATTAGGTCTAATCTAGCAATTCAGATATTAAACATCACTTTTTAGTACCTAGTTTAACATCCATCATTATTCAATTAAGAACCCTCGATTAGAAAGATCAAATCAATAATAGACAAAATTACTTAACTGAAATTAAGTCAATATTGAATTTAGAAATAAAGACACAAGGTTTAATACATAAATCCCAAGTTAAAACAAACATCTTAGAATAAGAGAATTTAAGGATCCATTACTGAATTAATCATAAAAGTAAAAACTATTAACATAGACATTAAGGATAAAATTAAAAATGGAAAGAGGAAGAAAAAGGAACTTCAATTGTGTCTTGAATCTTGATCTCTCAATCTCCAAATTGTTCTTCTTTGTTATTTGTTCCCTTCTTCTTCTATCGATATTCAATCCTTCTCAATCGTTTCTCTGCTTTTCAAAAAGTCTCCCCTTCAATCTCTAGTTTCTCTCTTTAAACCCCCGAAATTGTCAAAAAATAACCGCCATAAACGGCCTATGTGATTTCACACGGTCAGACCGTGTGACCTTTGGGTCTGGGTGTGCGCATCCTTGCTTCAAATCACATGGGTCGTGTGATTTTACACGGGTAGATCGTGTAAAATCACAAAACACCTACAAATTTCAAAAACCAAGGAGCAATACCAAATTCGCAAAACTAAGAGAAATTCAACATCAATTAATGTAAAAACGATGACAAAATAGAGCTAGAACATATCAAAAACGACAACTTATCAAACTCCCCTATTATAAACGTTTGCTTGTCCTCAAGCAAATTAAACTAAAACATAAAATCAAGGGAACAAATAGAGCACAAATTCAAACAAAACAAAATGCTGCATTTCATTGAATCAAAAACTCGCTCCAAGTAATGGTTCATCACTCACGATCTCTACTAAGTTTAGCTCAAAGAGTCAATTGAAGTAAATCATAAAAGATATTCATCAGCGTCGTTTAATCGATCAGGACTCAACGTGGTGTAAATTAACATTTTGAAAACAATCAAATATTAGGATCATCCCCCCCCCCTCCCCATTGTCCCCTCCGTCTCAAAGGAGTGCTTGGTGACCGATTTATTAAACAATTTTATGATTCCCCAGTAACACACGCCTCAAAGGGGTACCTCATTAGGTATTTCCCTAATAGCATGCATCTCAAAGGGGTAGTAAAGACCAACAAAACCCTCGATTGTTCGAGTTATTAAACGGCCCAAAAATGGACTTAACTCTCCCAATTGTTAGCTGCTCCATACATAAGCTACTTAAGGAGCACAAATGTCGTGTCATTCATGCCGGCTAGAATTGGTAGACCAAAGGTGTGTGATTGTGCAGAAATTTTAAACGGCCCAAAAGGGGATATTCCTCCCAATACTAGCGACTCCTTCCATTTAAGAACTTAAGGGAAGATGGTGTCGTTCCACCAACTTCAGCTAATATTGGTATTCACACGGGTCATTCATTTTTTTCATTTCATTTTTTTTGTTTTTTTGTTTACTAAAATTAGATCACATGAAAGTATTTAAAAATGAGGCAAGCAAGCAATTCTCCAGTAACAAAATAGAAACAACAACGGTGTCAAATTAAGTAGTCCTTTTCAATTTAAATAGCTAATGAAAAGACTTTAGATAAAAGGTTAATGTATCTCAGAGCTAAACTTAGTTATGAACGGGCTTCCACCATTCCTACGGAGTTCATAATTGACAAATATTTGCAAAGAAATATACACACACAAACTATGATACTCAAGAAGAAAATAATTTAAAACAAAATGTAAACAAAAATACCAAACGAAACAAAGATAGATATTTGCAAAACAAATAAATCGACAAAAGAATAACATAACTAAAGAATGAACTAACTCCCTATGCTAGAACGAAACATTGGCCGCAACGGAAAGCAATTATGGAGAAGATGGGGGAGGCAGAGTATTACCTGGAAATGAAGACGACTGACGCCACAAGTTGAATGTGGTTGTCATTTCCTGAATGGATGCATTATGGGATTCAACCAGCCGCTGCAAGGTAGTCTGATTAGCACGAAGAGTGGAAAGAGTATCCCTGAAATGATGGAGGTAGTGGCTTTGATCCGTAAATAGGGCATGGAGAGCTGCTTGTTCTGTTTGGATAGATGTGAGCGTTTGGTGCAAAGCACAAAGTTAAAAAACGGAAGGCTGGGGTTGGTAAGAAGTCGAAGGCATAAAAGTTGGTTGAGGTGGAGGAGGGGGATAAGAATCCAATGGTTCAGGAACGGTGTGGTCAAGTAAAGGCATCCAACCAATGTTGGATAGGTCACGAAGAGTAGTACGGGATGAATATGACAAACAGAATTTAACATTATTGGGGTAAACCCAACAACGGTGTCCCCGTACTGACCAACACATATGCATGGCTTCTAAAGTTGGGTAATCAAGGCACTCAGAACCTTGAATAAGGAAAGAAGAATTGGCAAGGGAATCAAAGCCAAAAGTTAAAGCAATTGGCGTAATTAAACCCTCGATAGAAATTTCTCCGATAGGTTGAAGAGCGACATGTAGAAATTGGGACGCCAGGAAAGAATCGGCATCAACAGGCTCACCAATAAGCATAGCATATAAGAAATACATTTTAGGGGATCGAACAACATTCGTGCTATCGCCCCTAGCAAAAATCCCACTAGATAGAATGCGATGAACATAACAAAAAAAAGGATTTTTAATGCTAGTGGCCTTCGAAGAGCTGGGGTTATAATGTGGGCCATCAGCAATTTGATACCAAAAATCGCCACGGTCAAAACCAAGGGGAACCCTACAATGACCCATATCTAAACCGATAGGCAGAGAGTAAATGGCATTAAATTCATCTAATGTCAAGGTGTGTTGGTGGTCGAAAAGTTGGAAAAATATTTTGCCCACTTGACGATCCCGCCCATGGGTAACTTCAATGAAATGGTGCTAAAAAATTATAGGGTTAGATTTGAATATGTAGAGCACCTTACATCCAGAAAATTTTGCAATCTAGTAGATTCAAGCAATCGATAAACATTAACTAATAAATCTAAGTCATTCAATGTATCCTCATCATCATAACGAGTGGCAATAAGAGGTCTAGATTTTAATTTGTCATATCGAGCACATTCATCACTATCAGCCAAACCAAAAGGATTGGAATTACCTAGCGGATGTGGTGGGCGAGATGGTGGTGCGTGGGTGGAGGTTGAAGCACCAAGTGCTAAATGACTCCTCTTTGGACCCATTGACGATGGAGTTGAGGAGAGCAAGAAGGTTGAAGGAGTAGAGGTTGGAAAAAGGGAGATAAATAGATGATTGGAGTGAAAGAGTGTAGATGATGATGAAGTAAAGGAGGAAGAAGGAGATTTTTAAGGTTTAGAAATGGAGAGTCGGAAGAGGGAAAACAGTGTGAAAGAATTAGAGAGAAGAAAGAAAGAGTTTAAGGAAACAGAATCGATTCACATGGCCCGTGTGATTTCACATGGTCAGGCTGTGTGAACTTCGGGTGAGAATGGAGCAGAGTTATACGGTCTGTGTAATGGGACACAGTCTAACCATGTAACTTTCAGGTGAAAAGTGACAGGATGATGGAGAGTCACACAGTTTGTGTAATTTCACACGGTCTGATCGTGTGACTTTCGGGTGAAAATCGAGTTTAAGTCTGGAAGTACACAACCCGTGTGATTTCACATGGTTAGGCCGTGTAACCTTTGGGTGAAAGTCGAGTGCCAGAGTTAAAGGTCACACGACCCGTGTAATTTTACAGAGTCAGACTGTGTGAGTCACTGAACCTTCTTTTTAATTACATTAAAATTTGTAAAACTTGTAAATAACCTACAAACTTAAGAAAAATGTATATTAATAAAGCTCATTAAATGGTGTGAGCAAACCAGGAAAGTAGATCAACATTTTTGTGGTTCAGAAAGGGCCAACGTTGTTGTGGCATCTAATGGATGTCCTGCAAGATGTCCTGCAAAGTAGGGCTTCAGACGCTGTCCATTGACTTTGAAAGCTCCGGAAACTTCACTCCAAACTTCGACCGCGCCATGTGGAAACACTTGTAAAACTCGAAATGGACCAGACCATCGAGACTTAAGTTTTCCTGGAAAAGATGAAGGCGAGGGTTAAATAACAAAACGAAATCACCCTCTTCAAACCTTTTCTTAGTAATATGTTTATCATGCCACAGCTTGGTCTTTTCCTTGTATAGGCAAGAACTCTCATAAGCTTCAAATGTTAAGATATCCAACTCATTTAATTGCATTGCTCTCTGTTTGCCAGCAGATTTCATGTCAAAGTTGAAAGTTTTGACAACCCAATAGGCTTTGTGTTCTAACTCTACTGGTAAATGACATGCTTTGCCGAACATAAGCCGATATGATGTGGTACCCAACGATGTTTTAAAAGCTGTACGATAAGCCCAAAGAGCATCGTCAAGTTTTAAGGACCAATCCCTCTGTGACTTATCAACTGTTTTTGGAAAAATATTCTTGATTTCGCGATTAGAAACTTTAACTTGCCCACTTTTTTTAGGATGATAAGGTGTAGCAATCCTATGAAAAACACCATATTTCCGCAGAAGACTCTCGAGGGGCTTATTACAAAAGTGGGTACCGTTGTCACTCAAAAGGACTCTTGGAATTCCGAAACGAGTGAATATATGTTTCTTCAAGAACTTGATTACAACCTTAGCATCATTCGTGGAAGTTGCAACGGCCTCTACCCATTTCGAAACATAATCCACTGCTACGAGAATGTAAAGATTGTTATGGGATTTAGGAAACGGACCTATGAAGTCAATACCCCAAACATCAAACAATTCAACCTCCAATATTCCAGTTTGGGCCATTTCAGACCTCATTGATATGGTACCCATTCGCTGGCAATTATCACATGTAGCTACATACTCTCGTACATCACGAAACAAAGTAGGCCAAAAAAATCCTACTTGGAGAATTTTGGCAGCTGTCTTATCTGGACCGAAATGGCCATCGTAAACTATCAAATGGCAATGATATAGAACACTCTGGACTTCATCTTCAGGCAAGCATCGTCGAAAAATACCATCTCCACAATATTTGTACAGTAATGGTTCTTCTCACATGTAATTTTTAGCATCAGAGATGAGTTTCTTCTTCTGCTGATAAGTGATCTCTGGTAGGAACAATCCACAAACGATGTAATTAACCAAATCTGCATACCATGGTGTTACAAGAGATGATATAGCCAATAGTTGTTCCCCCGGAATAGAATCATCAATCGAGCAGTCTTCATTTGGAACAGTAATTCTAGACAAATGATCAACTACCATATTTCCAGTACCAGCTTTATCTTTAATTTCGATGTCAAATTCTTGTAATAATAAAACCCATCGGATAAGACGTGGCTTAGAGTCTTTCTTTTTCAACAAATGCTGAATAGCTGTGTGATATGTAAAGACAACAACTTTAGAATTAATTAGGTAAGACCTAAACTTTTCAAGAGCGAAAATAACAGCTAAAAATTCCTTTTCTGTTGTGGCATAATTGATTTGGGCCTCATCCAGAGTACGACTAGCGTAGTAGATGGCATAAGGCTTGTTGTCTTTTCTTTGTCCCAAAACAGCTCCCAAAGCGTGACCACTGGCATCACACATCACTTCAAATGGAAGATTTCAATTAGGTGCTTGCATAATTGGAGTTGAAACTAAAGCATCTTTCAACATGTAATAAGCACTCAGACAATCCTCATTAAATTCAAAAGGTACATCCTTGACAAGTAAACGTGTTAAAGGTTTTGCTATTTTAGAAAAATCTTTGATGAACTATCGGTAGAAAACAACATGTTCAAGAAAACTTCTCATACCTTTGACGGAAATAGGTGGGGGCAATTTTTCAATTACTTCCACTTTTGCTCTATCAACTTCAATATCTTTATTGGAAACCAAATGACCGAGTACAATCTCCTCTTGAACCATAAAATGACACTTCTCCCAATTCAAAACTAAATTAGCTTCTTCACATTTTCCAACACTTTTGACAAATTTTTCAAACAATCATCAAATGACAAGCCATAAAAAGAGAAATCATCCAAAAACACTTCCATTATGTTTTCAATGAAATCAAAAATTATGGCCATCATACAATGTTGGAAAGTAGTAGGGGCATTACAAAGAACAAAAGGCATTCTCCTATAGGCAAAAATACCATATAGGCATGTAAAAGTGGTTTTGTCCTGATCTTGTGGGTGAATGGGAATCTGGAAGAAACCTAAATACCCGTCAAGATAACAAAAATAAGAATTCCTAGCAAGTCTTTCTAACATCTGGTCAATGAAGGGAAGGGGAAAATGATCTTTCCTAGTTGCATAATTCAACTTACGGTAATCGATACACATTCTCCACTCGGTAACAATCCTAGTTGGAATGAGTTCATTCTTTTCATTTGTTACTACCGTCATCCCTCCTTTTTTAGGAACTACAAGAACTGGATTAACCCACTTACTATCCGAGATAGGATAAATTATTCCAGCCTTAAGCAATTTTAAAATTTCCTTTTTGACCACTTCTTGCATACTAGGATTTAATCACCTTTGATGTTCAATTGTGGGCTTATGGTCGTCTTCCATTAAGATTCGATGCATGCACACAGAAGGATGAATTCCTTTAAGATCATCTAAAGAATATCCTATGGCTTTTCTATGCTTTCTTAAAACGCTAACAAGTTTTTTAGTATCAACAACATCCAAGTTAGTATTCACAACCACAAGATATGTAGAATTTGGGCCCAGAAATTCATACCTTAAATTGGAAGGAAGAGGTTTGAGTTCTACCTCAGGTGATTTCATGTCAGGTTGATGATCCATTTCTAGAACTTCAAATTGCTCCTCTTTAGCTTTGTAAGTCGTAGGAAGATTTGCTAAAGCTTTAGCAATCATGGCCACTCCTTGAATCTAATCACTTGGTGTTCCATTAGTAATTAAACATTGCTCAAGAAAATTTGTTGAATGTTGGTTAGACAAATGAGTATTTACAATAGAGTCAATGATGTCAATTCTACAACAATCATCAAACAAGCTTGGAAATTTAGTAGCTTTTGAAAGATCAAATTGAACGCAATCCTCGCCAATCTCAATGGATAATTTGTCATTTTTCACATCTATTTGACATCCTGCGGTAGCCAAAAATGGCCTTCCAAGTATGATTGGGGTGCGGGTGTCTTCTTCAATTTCCAAAATAACAAAATCAATAGGCACATATAAATTACCTACTTTAATAGGCACGTCCTCTAATATACCAATATAATATTTAACAGTTCGATTTGCTAATTGCAAGGCGACAGTAGTTGGTGTCAATTCCCCTAAATCAAGCTTTCTACACAAAGATAATGGCATTAAACTCACACTTGACCCTAAATCACACAAAGCACGTTCAATTGTAACTTTACCATTTTGGCATGGAATTGAAAAACTACCAGGATCTTTGAGTTTTGGAGGAAGTTTTTTTTGAATTGCAGCACTACACTCAACAGTCAAGGAAACAGTTTCATGCTCTTCTAACTTTCTTTTATTTGATAAGATTTCTTTTAGAAACTTAGCATAAGAAGGCATTTGAGAAAGTGCATCGGTGAAAGGAATGTTGATGTACAACTTTTTAAGCACTTTTAAGAATTTCCCAAATTGAGCATCTAGCTTGGCCTTGGCCATTCTATGAGGAAAAGGAATTGGTGAAGTGTATAGTTTTGGAGGTGGTTGTTTTGGTTCCTCAGAAAGATCAACATCCTCACTTTCATTATCTTTCTCAACTTCTATCCTTTTTCCCTTGTCCTAAGTTTCAACTATCATCTCTTTTACAACCTCATTCCTAGGATCATAGCGTCGTGCTAATTGTTTTCCAGTTTGCAAAGTCACAGCTTTACAATGCTCCCTAGGATTGGTTTCAGGTTGACTAGGTAATTTACCTGGTGGTGGAGGTGATGAACTAGCCTGATTTGCTATTTGGTTCTCAAGCAACTTATTATGAGCAGCTCATAAGTCTACCTTAGAGGTTAATTGCTTGATAGTTTCATCTTGTTGTCTTTGGGCTAGTAACATGGATTCCATCATATGTTTCAGGTTTGATTTTGGAGATCCCGATGGATTGGGAAGTCTTTGAAATCCAGGAGGTTGCCTAACATTTGGCTTAAATGGGAGATTTTGTGTTGGACCCCGCTTCCGGAGCCTAAACCTTTTGCAAAAACATAAAAACCTTAAGCGTGGATAGCATCCCGAAAAGT
>JANKYE010000007.1:27035660-27061938 GCA_032467995.1 Erythroxylum dillonii | reverse complement strand
TTCGGGAAGGTCCCGGAACAAAAATTTTTGTTTTCCGCACCGTGTTCATGTGATGGACACACCGGGATTTTCCTACACATATATCTTTGTTCTCTTATGAATGTCATTAAGAAAGTCATAATATTTTAAAACTCAAAATTTCCTCATTTCGTTTCATAAAAACCGAAGATCTACAATATGTCTTTCAACATTCCCTACATGTACATCATCATAGCCTAATACAAAAGTGCTACATGAAAGAGGAAATACACAAAATCTATCTAATCTTTCTAAACCCAATTTAGCGACCTTTGAGCCATGACTTCTCTTCCCAAATCACAAGTCTACACTGCTTGTAGAGTCTCTCAGTAACTAGAGTCGTCTCTCGATTCTGAAAAGTCAACGTTGAATTTTTACTTACGCATCTTTGCATAATTGATCACATATCACATTCTTACTTACGCATAGGCAATTTTGCATTTCAATCAATCAAACATACTTATTAAAATGCATATGAAAAGCTTATGTGACTCTTTTTTAATTATTACGTTGTTGTGATCGAGTACCTAAACTGTCCCGCATCTATTGTGGATATCGGGCTCATTCATACTGTTCCTTACCCATTGGAGATATAGGGCTCATTTTACATAGTAAACCTTTTTCTCTTAATCACATTTGGAGCTTTAAGCTCGTTTTCGCTGGCTACTCAAGTCACAACTCTCATTATCTGATCATGCATTCATGTATGGAATGCATCTCTCATAACCAAACATGTCATGAAATATTTAATTCGTCACATTCACATACAAGTAGCACTTCAATATCTCATTCACATATCACAATCATCAGACCTTCATTGTCCAGAATCAACACAATCAAATCACATTCATTCAACAATACAAACATAATAAAATCAAACAATTAATTAAGTGAGACCGTCTAAGTTACCCACTAGTCACTCATGAAGCTAGTGCCTAAAAGTTCCAGCAACGTCTAAAGGTTGACGTTCCATTTGCTCCTCTATAATAAGCAATATATGCATATCACAATTTGGCACAATTGTAAGTATTTAAAAATGCACATGTATGTATATGAAATATGCACAATACATGTTCATAACAATCCTAGGTATTTATCCATTAGTTTCGTCACAAAATCAATCCTATATCAAGACTCACCTAAGTATAATTTATACTTAGGTTTATACCTTAATAAAATCATTAAAATCACAAATCATAACTCATTGAATCACCTTCAAATTTTTCTTAAAAACTAAATTTCGGGTCGTCTACTATTTGGGATCATTTAGACAATGAAAATGAAGTAATTTGGTCATACTCACTTAAATTTCTTCCTCTAACTATCCTTTACACAATCTTTCTCACCTTAGACCATCATCTTACAAGTATTCCTCAACTCTAATTTTATTCTTTTGGTCATCTCTTAAAATCTCAAAACCCACGTATATATATACATACACTATGAAAAGAAAAATAGAGCATGTATTTCTCTATCAACTTTCCATATCTCTGTACTCTTTCATGCATATTTTTATGATTCTTTCTAACTCAAAATCATTTCTACGCTATCTTATAACATTTTAATCATCAAAACCAAAAATTCACAAATTCACATTTTCATCTTTTATTCACAATAAACATGAAAATTTTCCATTTTTCTCTTATTCATCACAGGACAATAAATCACCATTTTTGTTTCATAAAATCACAACTCTAAAGGATTTACATAATACTTTTTTTATAAAACTCCAAAATCTTCAAAAACTCTAAGAAGCCCTAACTCTCATGCACCCACGTACATCATCTTGAAGGTGGTTTAGGTTAGGTTTTTCTTGAGGCAAAAAGGAATAGATAACGAAGTTGGAGTAGCAAACAGTAGATGAAAGCAACTCTAGGGAAGATTTCGGTGAATCAAAGTTCCATGAAGGAAAAAAGCTTGCAGAAGATAATTTTAAAGAAAAGACTAAGTCAAAAGGTAACTTAGTCTTTCAAGTATATAAAGAAACGTGAAACGGGTCTGTTAAGTCGAGAAGACTTCACTTCTTCTATTGATTTTGATGAAAGTCAAATAATAATAATAATAGAAGTGTGTGAGCTGTTTTGATGAATTTGTTAAACGCGCAAACAATTATATATGGCACAATTTATCAAATCAAGACAATACTTAAGTAAAAGCTGAATAAGATGAAGCGTCAAAAGTGAATCAGAAGAAATGATTAAGTCTGAGATGATCAGACGAAGTGATTAAGTCTCAGACAGATCAGACGAGTCAAGTCTCAAACGGATCAAGTTTTAGACGGATCAGACGGATCAAGTCTCAGATGAAGTAGACGCATCTAAGCAAGACGCAGACGAAGTGAACGCATCTAAGCAAGACACAGACAAAGTACACGTATCTAAGCAAGACGCAGTCGAAGTAAACGCATCTAAGCAAGACGCAGACAAAGAGCACGCATCTAAGCAAGACACAGACGAAGTAGACGTAGACGAAGTACACACATCTAAGCAAAACGTAGACAAAGTAGATGATGTAATTGAAGAATGTACTAGAACGTCCGTAAGTTGGGGTTGGTTACAGGACTCAACTA
This sequence comes from Erythroxylum dillonii, assembly GCA_032467995.1. Lineage (NCBI taxonomy): Eukaryota > Viridiplantae > Streptophyta > Magnoliopsida > Malpighiales > Erythroxylaceae > Erythroxylum > Erythroxylum dillonii. The sequence continues at coordinate 27,059,351 of JANKYE010000007.1, read as the reverse complement.
ATAACAAACTCTAGAAGATTTTAAAGGTTCGTATCTTAGACGATTTAGCACAATTCAACTTTACTTCATTTGTCTCTAAAAGTTCCAATATCATCTTCACTCAAATTCTAAGTCATCCCCGAAATTTTCAGAGTCATTTTTTTACAATTCTCCAATATCATTTGGTTTCCTATCTCTATTTTCCATACATCAATTTACTTGCCAATTGGCATTTTTTCCCAGTCCAGTAACTTTCAACAATTTGGAGAATTATTCCTAAAATTTACCAGAATTCAAAACTAACAAATAAACTTGCCAATTAAATTTTCGATACAATAATTTCACAAATTCTCAATAGTATCACATCACAATTCAATTATACCCGAAATTATCCATGAATGCATGTACAATTATTTTCATGCGCAAAAGTTCACTATTCACGTGTATTGGTATATCATATAATGCATAAGTATGCAATGCATTTCTAATCTCTCGGTACTCTTTCATATTTACTATTTTAACCTCTCCAAAGGTAATGGAATGTTACACATTGCATAAAGTATGGAGATATTTAAATAAATATCTAATTACTTGTTAGATAAAAAGTTCATTAAATTTGGAACATTACTTGTATTTTTATGAAAATCTTCATTATGAATTTGTTATGATTGCATAAATGATCATTTGACTTAAGATTTTTAAAGCATCTTATATAGGGATTGTTATATTTTGAATGATACTACTTATGACCTATTTTTGTTAAAGATGGCATAATTAGTCATTGGATGTAGTATAAACTATATAAAGGTAATTAAGTGATCGATATATGATTCATCATCTTAAAATGAAAAGGAAAAATATTTTGTTATTCTTAATTAGTACTAATTCAGAAAATTCTTAGCCAAAGCTGAAAGACACTTTAAACACAATTTTAAAATGTCATTAATTGATTAATTACTAATATTGAAAAACTAGCATGATTTGACTCATATACAATAGAAATTAATTACATATATTATATCTAACTGAAACTATATAAAGGTAATTAAGTGATCGATATATGATTCATCATCTTAAAATGAAAAGGAAAATTTTTTGTTATTCTTAATTAGTACTGATTCAGAAAATTCTTAGCCAAAGCTGAAAGACACTTTAAACACAATTTTAAATTGTCATTAATTGATTAATTACTAATATTGAAAAACTAGCATGATTTGACTCATATACAATAGAAATTAATTACATATATTATATCTAACTGAAACTATATAAAGGTAATTAAGTGATCGATATATGATTCATCATCTTAAAATGAAAAGGAAAATTTTTTGTTATTCTTAATTAGTACTGATTCAGAAAATTCTTAGCCAAAGCTGAAAGACACTTTAAACACAATTTTAAATTGTCATTAATTGATTAGTTACTAATATTGAAAAACTAGCATGATTTGACTCATATACAATAGAAATTAATTACTTATATTATATCTAACTGAAACATGTGTGAATAATTGATTAAATCATATATAACATGATGTACATATTAATCCAAATCATTTTGAGATTCCTAATATTTAGATGGCCTTATTAGACGTCATTCTTGATTTATAAGTATAAATTATTTAATTAAAGAATGAAAAATGAACTAATCAACGTAATTTATATTTTAAAATTAAGTAATTTAATAAAATTAGACTTAATTATTAATCGTTGTTTTACTACCAATCACAAGTTTCTTATTGGACGCACCACTCATACTGAAAATTATGATCAAGGATTATCCTATCAACCGCTCTCTACCTCAAAGATCCCGTCTGAAACATTTTTCAAATACAAAACTCAATATCATCCAAAAATTTAGTCAATTTAAATTATAGGAAAGATTTTTTTATAGAAAAACAAAAGGACATGGAATATATAATAATAATAATAAATATGAAATAGTATGTTTAACTTCAATTAGTATTTATTTAAAATTAATTAAATTTAAAATTTTATGTCAATTCAAATGTTATTTTAAATTAACTAATGCTCTAAAAAACATAGCACTTCTTATCCAATCTTCTCTACACTACTTATAAAATTCTCTCAACGTTAAACGTCAAGCACTTATACAACTACAATAAATGTTATGAACTAAATTTAAATAATTCCAAAAAAAGAACCAAATCATATAGTAACATACATTTTACATTTAATATTCAATATATTTGTACATTAATCATTTTATAAAATTTAAAATAATTTTGAATCTCAAAAAATCAAACAAAAATAATTTCTGTATACAAGATCAAGTCACACCTCAATTTTCCTAAACACATACACCTAGTAGTAATCAAGTGTTGGAACACAATTTGCATTCTTAGGCTCGTCTTCTATATAATCAACTTTTATGGGGAATAGAAAATTGAAAAACTATTGCATGTATAGGGTTCACAGCACCTTACCCTCCCACGCTGCTGAAACAAGTCTCCAACAACTCAATGGAAGCTGTTTTCTTTAATTTGTATTAAGAAAAATAGCCACGAAATTTTATCCATGTCCAGATTCCAGTTAAGATGGACTCCAGTTCACTGGCTGTTCCAGCAAAATGGCTCGCAAAATTCGATATCATGAGCTGTAGAAATAAGCGCAATCCCAACTGTGCATGACTAGTCCCTGATTTTGTATCTCTCCCCAACTTCTACAATGCTCAAAAATTTGGAAGAAGAATCGAGTACAAATATAGCCATCCTAGCCACTTATCTTCGTCTTGGCATGTTTTCTGGGTCTCTGCAATTTCAAAGTAGAGTCACGTCTTTTAAATGCCACCTTACCCTCCCCACTTGTACCTTCATGTTCCAGCTTTCTCTTCTGAACCCTCGTGCCTTTGTTGGACTTATTACCAACTTTCCTTTGTGATCTATCTTTCTCCAAGTTTCTGGCCCTTTTAACCCCTTTAGGTCCACTGCCATCACCAATTGATCCACGAGATTTCTTTGAATTTGAAGGGACATCCGCCTCTCTACCAGCCCCGTCTCTCTTTATATGATGCAGTGAACCACTTTTATCGGGTACATAACTAGATTTCTTGCGCTTCTGCTTCTGCTTCTCAGCCCTAAGAGGATGCAGGTTTAACCGTTATTGGAGGGCATTTCCACCTACTCATTTTCTGGCAGTGCATAGGACAAGAATGAAATGCAAATCAAGAAACTTTTCAGACCTTTTATCAGAAGAATCTTCACGTGATGGCTCCATATCTTTGGGAGCTGACTTATGACGTCGATTCTGCAAATTACATCCACATTGAGAACAGCTATAATGACATTATGAAAGGCAACTATGATTGCCGTTTCAAGAGAACTTTGAAAATTGTAATGCAACACCATAATTGGGGTCTTGTAATACATTTACAGTTCCTTTTCAATTCCAGATAAATGTAGAAACCTTAGATGGCCTCAATTTTTAAGAAAACATCTGAAGATCTGAAATGGCAACTTGACATTTTCAGGTACTTCATTAGCAGTTCCAGACTATTTCATCAACATTCCTAGTTGCCTACAATGCCTCAGTGTTCCCATAGTATGAGAAATATCAGGCAACTTTGTCTTCAGAACATGCTCAAAGAAATTTTAAACTCAAAAGCCTGCACAGTATGGGACCAGGTTTCATGACTCACAGGAGTCTAATTCAGGTTAGAAGATCCCATGAACTTCCAGTATAATGATGGCAAGTTGTTCCATGAGGTTATTACAACTGGCTCTAGAAGACATTTCATAAAACCAAGACTAAATAACTAAACCACAGTTCCTGAGAAAAAAAGTTGGATAATCACCTGGAAGACAGTCTTGACAAAACTCCTGTACTTCTCTGGTGTAACAATTTCCAATTCTGGAAAACCACACTTTCGTATGATAATTTCTAGAATAATTGTCACCTGTAGGAAAGTAAGCAGGTATCGATTTAAGACCTTTACTACGGAATACAGAAACAAAAAGATAAGACTTTGTTAACCCATAATTTAATCACCGCAAACATGTATATAAACACAGAAATTACAAAGTACCTTTTCTCTGAAATGATGTCTGGAAACCGATGACCATGGGAGAACTCCACTGATGATGTCCGGCATAAAAGTCTGCAGGTCTTTAGCTTGCAAACAAGATACTAACACTTTTGCAAAACCCAAAACAGCCTGGTTGTACAGCCCATTCTGTTTGTTAGCATAGAAAGTTTAAAAGAAAAGTAACAATCTCAATAAAAGGTGGCGTAACAACTTACTTTTCTGACTTCCACAGCTTTGTCTTGCAGCAAAGACATGAGAGAAGGAACAAGATTGGGCATCCTACAACAAGTATCTGCATCATTGTATACAACAACAGACAGTGCAGATACTGCTCCACTCTTTATATGAGGAGATGAACCAGAAAGATAACCCATTATCTGAATAATGTAGACACACCATCAAAAAATAACCTTTGAATTAGTTGCTTATGATATGGTAAATTACCAAATAAAACTTGATGCTTCACTCTTGAAAATTGCGACTCTTATGCTTAGAAATGAGCAAAGAAGCCCTTATTTTAATAATTTAAACAACTAATGCTAGTAAGACTAACATATAATATAATTCGAAATGATTCAGATTTCTGATTATGGGGGAGTGGACTGCTCTGCATCCCACACGTGTTACTTGGGTTCATACGAACCAAAAGTACTAATAAAAAGACTAAAATTGAAGATACTCCTTCAGAGAAAATTATACAAGGAAAAATGTTGAATTCTCTTGCACTGAAAAAATGGTGGCCATTTTATATCAGGAAATTCATTTGCCAATGATAGAAACTAGAGTTGATTCAGATTTCTGGGTATGGGCATAAGGGAGGGGTCTGTTCTGCACCCCACATTCGTTAGTTGGCTCTATACAAGCCAAAAGTACTACTAAAAAGATTAAATTCGAAAAACTCTATCAGATAAAATTTAATAAGGAAAGATGTTGAAATCTATTGCAATTGGGACAATTATTTGTCACTTTTTCATTTAAGAACCTGTTAGATTTAGCTATTCCAATTTCAGAAAATGAAATATATGTTTGCTCATTTTAAAAATATAATGGACTTGTCAAAAGTGTATAAGATCAAGGCATTTTTAGTATTGTATCCTTTATATTAACAAGAGCAACCAAAAAATTTGAATTATGATCATGGAAACAGATGCATTGAACCAACATGATGTACTAAGCATAACTGTTATATCAGTAAAGTAGTCCCCCCTAAATCCATTGCTCAAAGTCTTAAAATAGTTGCTTCATTCTGGTAGTACATCTCATATCCTATCAGTTTCAGCACATTCAATTTCTTGTATAGCAATAAAGGTGTGTGATTATTAGGCTGTTAAAATTCCATTTGATGCTTAACGAAGTGAATATCGTTACATTGAGCAGGATTCATTTGCTAATTAAGGTAATTTGAAGATTAACAGCGTATAACCCAAGCTATACTATATTCACTTGAGGTAGTTAAAAGGTTTCAGACTGCATTTATGACAGTAACTTGTAATTCAAACTACCATTTGTTGTCTTAGTCTTTATAGAAAGTTTACATCCTATTCATTCTTAACATGGAAAACTCAATCTTTGAGCTCAGTAACCAAGAACATAGGTTAATTAGAGTCTTCCACATACAGTACTCCAATACCTAACCCAAACCATCTTTCTAATGCCAGAATTTGGCCAAAAATAACTGTCATGAAAAGGAATTTGAAAATTGTAGAATTAAAATAGAGTAAGACCAAAATAATGGCCCAATGAGGCCCTCAGATCATAAAATTCATGTAGAAAGCATCCTGATAGAGCAGAATGTAGTTACACTAACCATGTTAATCAGTTTGTAATAAGATTCACCAGAGTTTGTACAAAATGAGCTCCTCAAGGAAGAACTTATTGCAAGGAGTGTATCGTAAGCCACTTTTCTTGCTTCATCCTTTGCCTGCATAAATAGATCATGCATGTTATTGGCTGATTAATCAGAATGCTCTGAGTTGACAACTAAAAGTTGAACATCCAATAATCAGCATACATAACCACATTGCAGTTACACATCCATGACCACTACCAAACGCTTCTGATCTCTCCCTGCCCCCTCAGACCCATTCTCCTTTAGTTCACACACTTAAAAGGGAATGGCTGAGAGGAATGAGCTATAAAGTAAGCAAACTGTCAGCTAAGAACCATCTCATTCCGTACTTACATATATTTACATTTACTTGAACAATACAAACAAGAACCATCAAATATTTGAAATATATATTTAGAGGGAAAAAAAAAAGAAAGAACAAGAAGATATTAATTCATTCATTCATTTCTAGTCTTTCTCTATCAACCGATGCTTTTGTTTAAATTATGTCAAAGAACTAATTGCACAAAGAACATGCAGGCAAATGTATATCCATCTTTTTTTCAATAAATTTCATGCTTAATAAAAGGAAAGAAAGTAACACCATCAGTAACTTTTGTGGAACTTACATCTTTTAAATTGACTATGATCTCGTTGAGCATAACAAAAGTTTTTGTATTTTCCTCCTCCAAATTCATCTGACCAAAGCACATAAAAGATTTGAAATTCATCAACAATGCAAGATCGAAAGGAAGCAAAAGATATCAGTTGAATGCATACAATTTTTTTCCCCTAAGATAATGAATACTAAGACATTTGATATAGAAATAAATCTAAAAGGAAACTAGAAAAGGGAAGCATATAATAAGATCACCTTAACAAAGAAATGTTAGTAACAATATGAATCCATAATATTGGAGGCTGTACGGATTTGTTCTTTCACTTCTTTGATGGTAAGAGCATTCTGCAGACTAATTTGAAGAAAATTTGATGACGATGGAATAGTTGAAGCAGCATTTACCACCAGCTATGATGGTATACTATTGGCTTTCCTCCAAATAATTACAATGTACTAAGGATTGTCTTTCATCTAGCAAACGGATCTGTTTTCCTAGTTTCAATTCTGTTTTATACTAAGAAAGTGTAAAACTACGGAAATTAAGAAATTTTGACAAATTAGTTCTGTAGTTATGTGCATAAGTACAGACAGGCAAAATGTTAACAAACAGTTTTTGTGAAAAACTGAATATTGAGGCAGTAATCATTTATAACAAAGAAATAGAAGAATTCTCAAAAAAAAAAAGATGAAAGAATAAGAAAGAAACACTGTGCTTCATTAATTAATCATCTTGAAAATCACAAAGTGAATTCTCACCAAGACACCAACTAGATTTATTTCATTGGAGTAAGGCTTTGAGACAAGGTAATCAACGTAGCTTCATTCCCTAAGTGGCGATGACTAACAATTTGATATTAAGTACTGTTGTTCAATGAATTTACAGATGGATGCTCTTCAGTGATGGACACTTATATCTCATTATTTATTGGATGACCTCGTATTCTAAGTAATGTCATACAAAGAAAATTATTGACTCAGTTGAATTCTTCTTGGTTTGCATTCACAATAGGAGTAAAATTTAAAAAAAAAAAAAAAACAGGCCTGTGAATCACACATGGTATGTTAATGATTTTGTCTCAGTGGAGGGATTTTTATCATTTCAAACCCCATTGCTCCTGATTTGAAGAGGAAAATAACAAAGAGGAAATGAAGGAAAAATAGAAGAGAAGGAAAAAGATTCAACCTCTAAGGCCTGAACCACGAGAATTCGGAAACAAGCAAATCGATACTTGACAGACAAAGGATCAGCAGAAGGTTTCAAGCCAAGTAACAAGTCAATCAGCTCGACATTTCGAGAAGAACAAAACCAAGCATGTTCCTGCAAATTACCAAGTTATAGGGCCCTGTACAAAATAGTGAACAATAATTTAAGAATCCAAATGCTAACAACCTCTAAAATCCTGCTCAAAGTTTTGTAGGCTTCACAGTGACCCACTTCATTAGTTCCCTACATATGTCCATGCACAATTTCAAGCCAAAATCAATTCTCTACACAAGCAGAAAAGTAAAAATGATAAAGGAATCAACCAAGTCCGGTTATATGGTTGTCTAAGATGAAAAGCATACACTGAAACTGAATGAGATGAAGCTGTATATCAGAACAACAAGATCCTCCTGTGCTCCATGAATGAAAGCAGATGCCAGCTCAAGCATCACACACCTGAAGAGTAACTCAAATTAGCTATCTAGAAATTCTATAGGAAAGAAATGCAGGTTTGTAGTTGAGCGCTATTTGACCATCTCAGCAGTTTCAATTCGTACCAAGATGAAAATATTTTTTTGCGCTGCTCCCAACAACAAATGCTTTTAGCTTATGAAAACTGTAATGCAACTCAAGGATTTAATAATTAACATCTCATACAATGGCTAATGAAAAAGCAGCCAAAACACATCCAAATTAAAGAATTGGCTAGGAAGTAGAGAAATGGCTAAATCATGTATTTACTGCAACATTGCTTGCCCTTTACAGTACCTAGGTTGCATAGGACAGACTAGCCTGGCATCTTGATTATATTTCTTCTAATTGAGTTCAAAAAGATTAGCAAGTTGAACTTTTTCTTTTGCCTATGTACTGTATTTGGACCACAGAATATTAAAAATCAGATAGTTTGCCAAAGATATCAGAAATAACAAAACATAGCAGGCCAAAGTATGAAGCATAAACTAATGAATCATCAGGAATGAAGTAACAACTATTGGATCATTACTCCAGTAGCCAGAATATCAAAGTAAAAAGAGAAAGGACTCATTAATTATTTCCTTTAATAAATTTTTTCAAGTACTGAAAGTGGTGGTTGTTGCTTCATTATGATTCAGAATATAATTTTTTTATTAACCTCTGTACATCTTTTTCTCTGGCACTTGGATTGCCTTTTTCTTCGGCTGGATTGCCTTCTCGATCACTCAATATATCACTAGAATTCTTGTTTTCAAATTCACCTCCATCATTTGCAAAGTTAAACCCCCGAAGCAGTAACATGAAAATATTTTTCGTAATAGAGGGATCAACAATGGAAACCAGGTATTCTATGGCATCCTGAGAAAATAAATGGAAAATAGAAATCAATTCAAGAATCATACAGACAAAAGGCACCATGACAACTCAGTTCTCAGCTTATATAGGAAAATAAAATTTCTTGTGAAGTCTAATAAGGATTAAGAAATAAATTAAGAAGATACAGACCACCATATATTATGAAAATCCAATCTTAAAGAACAAGTAAAAAAGCAGTAGTGGTAATCGGCCAGCTCATGAATAACTTGATAATACCAATGCACATAACAATAAAAGCTGCATATTGTAATCCAGTTCCACAAAAATAGTAGCTACACATCCAACTTTTTTATATTAAAAATAAGAAAAGAGTTAACCAGAAACAGTAATGACCATGTATGGTCACAGAACCAACTGCCTCGCTCCAGACAAAATTGAAAACAGGGAGTCCTTATCTGCTAAAATAATATCCTAGAAACAAACCAAACCTAAACCTAAATGAAAGTAGAAATCCTTTGTGTCATTTTGAAGTGAGTTGAAGCCTTGTATTGTCAAAGAAATGACAACACAACCAAAATAAACAGAGAAAAGATCAGTCCTTACTCGACCAACAATATGCTTATAATTTTTTTTAAGTCATAAGAACAAGATGAACTACATAAGGAGGTGCAAGGAGCAGCTAGAGGAAAAAGAGAGGATGTTTAAGATATATATCCTCAAGATTCATTCGAGTATTGGTAAAATAAAAGAGGGCTTGGAAAAGAACCTTCATCTTGAGACGCTTCTCAGGAAGTGAATGAACAAATAAGTCTGCAAGAGCTTGAAGCAACTCAATTGAACCTGATGCCATAGCCTTAATATTCTTCTTTGCCATTTTCTTTGAATAAATAGGGCAGACTCTCAATTCTAAACAAGAATCCTTTAGTGCTATGATATCTGAATCACAAGAATTTTCCTCAGAAACAAGGATATCGCGATTTTGATTCACAAGAACCTGAATAAAAATTTAATTCAACTAAATCAGCATGCTGTAAAAATGAATACACATGGACCATAGAAACATAAAAGTTACTTAAGTATCAAAAGAAACACGAAATATAGTTTCTTGTTACCATACATAAGTAGACATCACCTGTAAGGCAAAAGCAATATGTTGATGCATGGAAGAATCCTTATTCAACAATTTAATCAAAAGCTTGGCCAAAGATCTAAACTTTTCATGACCATCTACAGGATAGCGACAAAAGGCTGGAAGCAGGCTCAAGAGGTCATGAGCATGAGCCTGCAGATCTTCACCAATCGCTGAATTTTTAACTGGAATGCAAGTGAGAAGAAGCAAAAACAAAATAAACAAACAGCACAAGTTCAGTAAATCAGTAAAGTTCACCAAATGTACAAGACATTAGAAAAAAGGGGAAGAATTAGGATCCCATTCAATAAATTGATGTCAATAATCCAGCAATCCACTATTAAAAAAGATACTACCAACAGTAAATTTCTCATTTTAATTACTGCAAAGAAATTACAAGAAAGGCATATTCCCAGCAGAAATTCCCAACATAACAAAATAACAAAAAGTAAACCTAGAAGCATTAGATTTTTTAGATAAAATTAGGGAGTTCAATATCAAGTACACTTTACACGAGTATCACCCATGCCAAAGATGGAGGCTAGGGAAGGAAACAGAGAGAGGAAGCTAGAAACATTTTCACGCGTTTGATGCAAGTACATCAAAGAACTGCATGTCTTCCAACTTCCTATTGATGGGGAAAGCGAAGATTTAAGGCAATCAAGCTTCATACAGAACTAATCAAATGCATAGAATAAAAATAGGTAGCTGTTTTTTATTATCTATGGCTGAATCTGCCTAACATGTTTGACTTTAGACATTAAATACAAGACCCAACACCCATGCGTTTTGGCTTAAGCAATCTACATTATAGCGTTCCACTGCTAAATTTCATACGGTTAGCACCATTGTCCAGCGATCAATGTCTTTATGAGCAAAACCAACAACATATTGCAATAAGGATTGTTAATGATCTAGAATCACTCACTTCTCTAACTACCGTGCATTGAATCATAATAGAAGTTATTGTCCAACACAATATCTACATATATACTGGCATATGGATTGTTGTTTCAGAGAATTGTGCAGTATGTTAAATAATGAAAACTAATACACAAGCATGCACATGTGCATTCAAACACATACAAGAATGCCCATGTCCAACTCATCATGACTGATTAAATGGACTAAAATCTGAAAGGTCTTTGTTCTCTTAGAACAAATCTTTGCTCTTATGCATGCCAATTAATCACATTGGAGTTCCAGTTTCTGTATATTCCCTTTGAACACATACCTTTACGACTTGCTCTCTGAAATGATTTTGCAAGAGGCACAATATGGTCCATATAATACCCAAGTGATGCTCCAACAATGTAGTCATTCAATATTGGTATCAGCCAGGTATTTGAACAAGTAAAATCTTCACCATTAATAGACATGGGTATGAGCATAAGTATCCTCTCTGGGCCCATCGCAACTATTGCAGATCCAATGCAACTCCGAAGCTGCAAATAATATACAAGAGTGCACTAGTCAACTCAGAAGGTAATATGCCAGGAAAAGATTACTGACAGTTTCACAGAGGTACATATCTCAGACAAGTTAGAACAGATAAAAATATTACATGATATGGCTTATTATTGGATGGTGCCAGATGATAAATTTTGATTACTGAAATAAAATTTGACAAGTAAATATGATATTCCAAAATTTGGAAGACGATTCTCAAATTAATTCCCAACCAATCGGAGCAGTGAAATTCACAGAATCTTACATGATTTGTTTCAAGCACGTTCTGAACAGCATAATTCATCAAGTCAGCAAGCTTAACTACAACACTCTTCATAAAGATAGAAGAGATATCCCCTACAGCCAAAAATATGAAACAATGGAATGAAATTTCTCAACCAAGTTGAACATATGAATAAAGTATTGCAATGCAGATGATGCAGATCATCAAACAGGTTAAATAAAATATCAGTTGACTACATCCAGCAAAAAGTTCACCACATTAAATAGCCAAAATTTAGAAATTCCCAATACCAAGTTTCTCCAGGAGGACAGATATGACACCCAATAGATGCTCGTTCAGAATCCCATTACACGAGCTCATATTATTCTCAAGGATAGAACACGTTTCCCTTATGGATTCTGTTTCCTCACTTTCTTGATTTAAGCTTCCAAATGATTGATTATCTTCAGACAAAAATGCGTCTCGATCTATATATTGTTTGATCACTTCCTTCAGGATCTCTGAAGCCTGTGATGCAGCAGTAGACTCACAAGTCAAAAGACCTATATCCATATAAACAAGGGTCAGAAAAGTTCAAAGTGCATGATTAACAAGGTTCATCCAGTAAAAAACTATTGAGCATTTAAGTGAAAATTATGGCCTGGGTTGCTGACAGTTGATCCATATTCAAACAAACTGTTGCCAACGCTAATTGTAGTTATCTCAAATATTTTGCATAATAGATGTGAAGCAATGTGTTTTTCCGATTACTAGTTGCATAATGATGCAATGGGCCAAAAAGGAAAATCCCAATTATAAACTTACTAAAGAAAAACAAGAAAAAGCGACTGAGTCCATATGCAAAATCATATCAAGGAGTATACCTGCAAGAGAACCTACAATTCTTCGAACATTCCTCAAGGATGAGCAGTATCCTCCAGCAGAAAGCTTATCAAAAGCCATTTTCAACAACTTCGTTGCCAATACAAGTGTGTCAGTCGGATTATTCTCACCAACAGAAATATACAAAGAAAGACAGTTTATGATGTTCTCCAATTGTGGACCACTAATTTCATCTCTTCCGGCTTCAAAAATTGCTTCAATACCAGTAAGTACATGCCTTGTAAGTGCTGAAAAGTTCTGGCACATAAGTTTACACAGTTCCAACAGAACCTTCAAACTGACTTTGTCCGAAAGATTGCCACCAACAAGCCTCAACAGATTTAGCAAATGGAGGACCTCTAGATGCTCATGGTTCAATGATATCTCGCTTTCAGAGGTATGAATAATCCTTGAAGCACAGACTTTAATAGCCACCGGCATGTAACTTCTAAGTAATGACAGAACCAATTTACCTGCCTCATTTATAACAGCAACAGAAGGTATTAATAATCCTTGAAGCACAGACTTTAACAGCCACAGGCATGTAACTTCTAAGTAATGATAGAACCAATTTACCTGCCTCATTTATAACAGCAGCAGACTGGAATGACCTAAAAAGCTTCTCCATGCAATCCTGAGCACTCTTACGTACCTGAAAATTAGAAAAAAGAAAAAGAAGAAAGAAGAAAAGTACCCATTGATGTCAAGTTGATCTAGTGAAATTAAACTAACAGAAGCACAAAGCACCACACCAAAAAAATCACCTTGGGCCGTTTATCAACAGAGAATTTAAGCAAAGTCTCAAAACCTAGCTTCACAGAATCCCAAACCTCCAAATCACAGAACCTCACCAGCAAAACCCCCAGGCACTTGACAGCACCGCTAAGTGTCCCCACTGCCAAATCTTCTCTGGCCTCCAACATTCCGACGAGCACTCCCACAGCCTCCGACGCCTTCTCTTCACTAATACTTTTCTCCTGAATCAGAGGCAACACGATCGAGAAAAGTGACAACAGCGCCGCAACTGCCGTGGAGTCCAGCGACGTGGAGTTGGAGAGATTATCAATTGCTGCGGCGAAGTAAGCAGGCGGGGTTAGGGGGAGAGACTCCGCCGTGAGAATTGAGCGGATGGCGGCGGCGGTGGCGAGAAGATGACGATGCTGTGGGGCGGTTGAGGTGGAGTAGCGGGACATGAGCTGTTGGCAAATGTCTGCGTCATCTTTGAACGGAGGAACCGCCGGAACCGTTGGGCGGCGTTGAGATACGAGCTTCATGGAGGTTTTAGAGTTATTCTTAGCGGAGGGGTTTAAGGAAGGAAGGAAGGGTTGAGAAGAGCAGGGTTTAAAATTTCAATGGGCTAGAGCTGCTTTAGACCCAACTTGACCTCGAGCTAACTAAAAAAGATACAAAATTTAAATAATACTTCAGGCGCCACCGGTGAAAGCAAAGGGAATGCCCATCCTTCCGTTGAATTCTCCTTCTTCACTTCTCTCCTTACGCAACTTTCGCTCCAATCCTTATAAATTCCTCTTGAATACCATCAAACACCCAACCCACTTCACCCAAATTCTGTCCCATGCTGTTGCTTCTGGTCTCTTCAACCTCCCCTTTGTCTCTACCAATCTCCTTTTCTACTCTCTGTCACATCACTCTTGTCATCTCTGTTTCCCTCGCTCCATCTTCTTTCTTATCCAAAGCCCTAATCTTCTCTCCTACAATCTCCAGATCAAAGCCTACTCTCAGAGCTCTGACCCCGTTAATTCCATCACTTTGTACAATTCCATGCTGCGTACTGGCGTCTTTCCTGATAACTACACTTTCCCTTTTGTTTTTAAAGCCTGCAGCCGCCTCTTGCTTCTTCAGAAAGGTCAAGAAGTGCATTCTCTGACCCTGAAACTGGGGTTTGAATTTGATGCTTTTGTAAACAATGCATTAATTTCCATGTATTTTTCATGTGGAGCGGTTCATATTGGACGTAGAGTTTTTGATTTGCTTCCGCTTTTTGTCAGAGATGCGGTTTCTTGGAATAGTTTGATTTCTGGGTATTTACGGTGCGATTGTAATGAGGATGCTCTGAACGTGTTTGTGGAATTGTTGGGGAATGGTTGTGTGAGGCCCGATGAGGTTAGCGTAATTGGGGCACTCACAGCTTGTGGGAGAATGTCGCTTCTTCGTTTAGGGAAAGTATTTCATGGCTTGATTACGGTATATGGGTTTGTTTTAGATGCGTTTATAGGCTCTTCATTGGTTGACATGTACTCAAAATGTGTGCAAATAGGCGATGCTAGGAAAATTTTTGATGAAATTCATGGTACCAATATAGTTTGTTGGACTTCTATGATAGTTGGTTATGCAAGGATGGATCTGTTTAAGGAGGCAATTGGGTTGTTTAGAGAGATGCAGCATGTCGGAGTGAGAGCAGATGCACCATTAGTTGCCTGTATCATATCTGTTTGTGGCCATTTGGGTGCGCTTGATCAAGGAAAGTGGTTGCATACTTACTTTGAAAGGAATGGCATTGACATGAACCTTTCTGTGAATAATGCTTTGATTGATATGTATTCTAAATGTGGAGATGTTGAGAAGGCCCTCCAAATTTTCAATGGATTGGATAAAAGAGATGTCTTTTCATGGACTGCTATGATTCTGGGGCTTGCTATGAATGGAAACTCTGGAGAAGCGCTGAAACTGTTTGCACAGATGGAAGAGTTAAATGAACTGACACCAAATGAGGTCACTTTCCTTGGCGTCCTGTCTGCTTGTAGTCACGGTGGTTTTGTGGATAAAGGGATTAAAAATTTCAGAGCCATGAGTCAAATATATCATGTTGTCCCACGTATTGAACATTATGGGTGTATGGTTGATCTTCTTGGCCGTGCAAACTTACTGGATGATGCTGAAAGGTTTATTAGGGCAATGCCCATTCAACCTGATGTGGTTATATGGAGATCAATGCTTTTTGCTTGCAGGAGTCATGGAGATGTAAAATTAGCAGAGCATGCAACCCGCAAGATTAAGGAACTAGAACCAAGGAGGTATGAGGCTCACGTTTTATTGTCCAACATATATGCTTCAGCTTCGAGATGGGATGATGTGAGCAGGGTAAGGAAGTCTATGACTCGTCACAAAATAGAAAAGCAACCAGGTTGCTCATTCGTTGAAATAAATGGTCTTGTTCATGAGTTCTTCGCTGAAGATGGATCACGTAGTCAAATGGATGTCATTTATGAAACTAACATGCAAATTCATAATGTTCTAGAATCTAAGGAATTCCACTTTGATTTCTTGGATCATCTACAGTAATAAGTTCACATTCAAAGATTATAAGTTCATGTCTAGCAAAAAAGTCTAAATCAGAGAGGGATTTGGTTGGGGTATTTGGTGATCTGATTATAGTTATTGGAACTAGGATAATATAGTCATTTTTGAAGTTGATCAATAATGACCTTTGAATGTGTATCAGGCTGATGATTTA
The DNA here is from genome assembly GCA_032467995.1 of Erythroxylum dillonii. Classification (NCBI taxonomy): domain Eukaryota; kingdom Viridiplantae; phylum Streptophyta; class Magnoliopsida; order Malpighiales; family Erythroxylaceae; genus Erythroxylum; species Erythroxylum dillonii. Next base: position 27,043,229 of record JANKYE010000007.1, on the reverse strand, counting down.
TTTTCTGGGACAAAATTTGATAAGTTGAATGAAGCATAAGTTCTTCTTCATAAGGCCTTGGGATCATAGTTTAGGAAGCAAAAAGGCAATATAGACGATGAACCTTTGGGGGCATCTATCATCTTATGTCAGATAAAGAAATACCTGGGACTGTTAAAACGTGGCAATGGCCTTGTCCAGGGTATTTTGAAATAATTATAACTTTCGCCTTGAGTGGACTGGGTTATAATGGAAATCAGAAACCTGATTAATGGGAGCCACGGAATAGTTGCTTGTAGACAAGATTACGGAAGCTGTTGCCGTTGCAAAATATTTGTTGACAAGCAAATGCATATCTACTTGCTGAGACTGAGAAATATATTAAGATGCCTTTTGTGTTTCGGCGGCAAGGCCTAGCAGCAAAAGACAGATACACTTGCCTGTGGTTAGTAATAAGCTTAAGGCTCAATTTAGTTAATTTTTAGTTTATTGCTCTCTGCATAAAAAGGTGATGCTGATCCTGATGGAAGCAGATAGGTCTCTGCTTTGATGATATGAAGAGATTGCCCTGGCCCCTTAATCAGTGCAAAAAACATTATTTCAGTGCTTCATTATTTCATGAAGCAGATAGTTTGTATCTTAGCAACATGTCAGAGATTGCTCTGGTCTACTGATAATGACCAAAATAATGATTGCACTGCCATAGTCCTCCAGCTTATGAGAATAAGGTATGAGGTTCAAATCATACCGCAGAAGTGGTTCTTTATCAAAAGCTCGAGTTAGTAGTACCTAATAGATTCTTACAATGTTCTTATGAAAGAGACCTAATTGCTGCTGAAGGAATCATGCTAGTGGATTACACTTCTGCAGTTGAGATTTTTGTAATCGTGGGTGCCTAAAAATCAGTTCTGAGGCTCTTGCCCTTTACCTGCTCAAATCAGAACAGGTAGCATAACATGATGGGACCTGATTACTGTTTTCATATAGTGGAGTATACATTATGCGTGTGTGTGTTTGGGGGTGGAGGATATATCCTTATGTTGATTGGTTGTTGCTGCTCTGTAAGGAGACTTTGGTGAGAATTATACTTAGTCTAGGTTTTGCAATGCTTCTCTGGCTACTGGAAAATAATTCTTTCATCTCAGACAGCTTTGAACTAGCAGCATCCATTTTACCATAAATTGATGTATGATGATTTCCAGCTGGCAATTTTTGTGTTATTTTTTTCCAGGTGTAGTCATTAATATTTAGCTTTCAATACCTTAAAAAAAAAGCCTATATTCTACAATAGAAAAAACGGCAAATGATATTTTCCCTTTCGGATGGAACACAGCCTCAAACCCCAAATTCTTCGTACGCCTGTGAATGTTTATTGTCCTAATTGTCGTGAAGGCACAGATGCTTGAGATAATATCATAAAAACAGCATATTTTGGCTTCTTGTTTCAAATTCTAGAATTTGAAATTTCATAAACCAAATGAGTATCATAGTATTAATATTATCTAAATTGTTTAAGAATACAATTTATAAAAATTCAAAAAAGTCTCAATTAACAAACTCGAAGTAGAAAAAAGGGGTTGTTATAATTACGGTCATCAATAGTTTGTTTTCATCTATACGTGAAAACAATATTATGTAAATTGTACATGATTATATGATCAATTGTATTAAAAAATTATTTAACACATGATAATTAACAATTAAATATACTTTCATCGTTGAATATTAAAGAAAATATGTCCCAAAGAGTAATTTCATAAACATAAGGTCGTAAAAGATGAAATTATCAAACTTGAATATATTTCTTCAAAGTATATGCTATCCTACACATTAATTAGCCAAACCACACTTAAAATCACTTCGATAACATCACAAAAACTATTGCTGAAAAAAAAGTAGTTTAAAGAAAATAATTTTCTTATTCTCTAAACTGGTGTTAGAACACTTTAGCTTAATCAGCTAGAGATGAGTATATTATTTAGTATAATCAATGCCTATCACTGCTATTACAAAGGTGATTTCAAAAATCATCTCCTATACCAGAGCTAGCAATGCTCCTCAGGGAGAATGAAGATTCTCTCTGTCTAAACGCTCACTCTTTTCTTCTGCCTCCCCCTCTCTTCTCTTTCCCCTTACATAAATCCCCTCCCTAGGTACATTCTGTTATTCTAACTACTTTGTCACCTCAACTAATAACTAATTTCCCTCCTAGCCCGCTGTTCTTCCTTCTAGAAGAAATCTCTCTCTCTCCCCTGTAGATCCTAACATTGCCCCCTTCTGGAAGAGCAGCCTTGTCCCCAAGGCTGAAGTGAGGAAAATAACTCCAGTTCCCCTATTCATCTTCTCATGTCGCTTGTTCCACTATCTGGCCCTTCCTTTAGACCAACCATTACTATGTTGAATCCCCAAATGTAGTTACTCTTTTGCTGGCCAGCACATTTTCAGGTTTCGGAAAAATTTTCAACACCTGGTTCAACTCCCCTTCCTCTTTTTTGGTAAGCTGAATCTGTTGCTCCTCCCTTATAGTTATTCCTTCAGCTGATAGAAAACTCCCACCCAAGATAGCAAAGAGACCCTGCCAACACATTGAATCTTCGTGGTACCCACTGCCTCTCCTTGGTGTGATCTGAAGCCCTGCCTTGCCACAAAGGTGTGCCTTTTGTCCCTCATGTTGGAATTACATGGTCATCTCCTTCCAATCCTTCAGGACCCTTCCTAATGTTTATAACCAAGCAACCCCTAAGATCACATCCATTCCTTATAAATCTAAGACATAAGCATCAATCTTCCACTCTAAGTCTCCCATCCGAATAGGAATTTCCAAACACTTCCTTTGAGTAGTCACCCGATGGCCATCTCCAAGTCTGGTTCCCAATGCCTTGCTTGTCCCTACGGTTAGTCCCAACCCATTCACAAAGGTGTACCTTTTGTCCCTCATGTTGGAATTGCATGGTCATCTGCTTCCAATCCATCAGGACCCTTCCTAATGTTTATAACCAAGCAACCCCTAAGATCACATCCATTCCTTATAAATCTAAGACATAAGCATCAATCTTCCACTCTAAGTCTCTCATCCGAATAGGAATTTCCAAACACTTCCCTTGGGTAGTCACCCGATGGCCATCTCCAAGTCTGGTTCCCAATGCCTTGCTTGTCCCTATGGTCAGTCCCAACCCATTCACCAACTCAAGAGAAATGAAGTTATGGCTGGCTCCCACTATCCACTAAAATAACAAATGGTACTCCCTGTAATCTTCCAGCAAAACGCATAGTCTTATTCTCTTATAAAAGTGCTCCATTCACTCCAAACACCTCCATTGGTCTACATTCCAAAGCTATATCAACCTCCTCTTCAACTTCTGCTTCTAAGGCTATAATTTCTCCATTTTCATCCAAAGTTTCATCGTCATCTAAGATTAACAACCTCAGCTGCACTGGTGAAGGGGATGAAACCTCTCCCCACATCTGAAACACAAGCCTTTTGCCTTTCGATTCATGAGTTCTTGATATGACAGATAGCGCACCCCTCTATTCCTCTCCATCGGTCCCCTTCTATCTCCTTCGAACCGCCTGTTGGAGGTCGTCGTGGGTGGGGCGATCGTTTGACGCTGAGTAAAGGACTCGAGTGGAGCCCCAGTGAAGTCGCGATTTCTCCCAGTCCCCACGTCACTCTCAAACCTCCCACGACCCGTCAGATCTGGAGGCTCCGGATCACGATGGGTTGAGTTGACTCGGAAGTTGCCCCTAAAAGGACTCCTTTGGTGCGGAGACCACATGCGCATGCGAGGACCTACGCCTTCGATGCCCCCGAGCTGGCCATTCACCTCATCTCCATGGCTCTTGCTATCTTCATCAGTTGGTACCTATTAACAGGTCCAAACATATGTACCCCCTTTCGAATGTCAGCTCTCAAACCACTCATGAAGTACCCTATGAACTGCTCCTCAGGTAATCAACCTACTTGCGACGAGATAAATTCGAAAGCCTCAATATATTCCTCCACCGAATCAGTTTGCTTCAAGTCCGATAGCTCTTCAAAAGGATTATCAAACCTTCTCCCTCCATAACGATCGGTAAGGGCTCACTTAAACCTCTCCCAATCCAAAACTTCTTCCATCTCCCGCAATAGGTTGAACCAATGTATGGTTGAACCTTCCATGCTCAGAAGAGCTAGCTTCATTTTAATTGGTTATGAGGTATTATGAGCCTCGAAATACACCTCCGCCCTCATGATCCACCCTACAGGATCTGACCCATCAAACATGGGTAATTCCACCTTGCGGACCGACATCCGATATTCCTCTATAGTGTCAAAGGAATGCTCCACCGGAATTGGTTGTCGCCTTTCACCAGCCATAGGTTGTCCCCTCCCTGAGGCCTCGCCACTCCCCTGTCCTTCTTCTGGTCTTTTTCCCATCATTTTGCTCATTTCCAATAACAAAGCCCGTTGTATTTCCCCCATAGCCATCCGCATGGATGATTGAATTTCCTCCACTCCAGTTCCAGATTTGCCATGCGAGATTCCAACACTTCTACTCCATCAGACATCTTAGGTGGCATCAAGGTATGTTACTCTGAATATCTTAGTGTTTGTGAAAGTTCTTCAAAAACTGATCCTCCCCTCTCGTAAATTCGGTAGGTTGGACCAATGTTAGAACACTCTAGCTTAATCAGCTAGAGATGAGTATATTATTTAGTATAATCAGTGCCTAGCACTGCTATTACAAAGGTGATTCCGTAAATCACCTCCTATACCAGAGCTAGCAATGCTCCTCAGTGAGAAAGAAGATTATCTCTGTCTAAACTCAAGCTCTTTTCTTCTACCTCCCCCTCTCTTCTCTCTCCCCCTTACATAAATCCCCTCCCTAGGTACATTCTATTATTTTAACTACTTTGCCACCTCAGCTGATAACTAATTTCCTTTCTAGCCCACTGTTCTTCCTTCTAGAAGAAATCTCTCTCTCCCCTGTAGATCCTAACAACTAGAAAGCGAATTGGCTCTCATATACCACCCAACCATAATGTAACTCAATTAAAGATACTGCAATAGAAAATATGTGCAAATGTACCTAGATAGTGTTGATATGAAATGCTCATTTAATAAGCACCCATCTATCGCTTTAAAGATCATTTTCCCATAATTGAAGCAATAGACATGTATCATGCAAATATCAGTATTATTCTCCCTACTAAATCAGTATATCTCTATAAAGCCTGATTAAATGCCTCAAAGTTAGGAGCCTTAAGTGTAGTAGTTTAAATTCCTTTCAACAACTTAGTCGTGGGTTTTTCTATTGTTGCTTATTTAGCCCAAACATCTTCAATCAGTCCATTAAGAGCTTCCTTCATCCTTTTAGCATTAGCCAGAGTTATTGGACCTTCACCAATGTGTATTGGATCATCAAAATGTGTTGAACTAGATTGCACCATCCTTTGCATGTCCTTAGTTGGGTTTCTAACAAAATCCCTACTTATCAAGGGAAGAATGATCCTCAACTATATTTAGAGTGGGAGAGGATGGTAGAGCATGCGTTTGATTGTCATAATTACTTTGATGAAAGGAAGGTTAAACTAGCAACAGTTGAGTTTACAAATTGTGCTAGTATTTGGGAGTTCAGTTTATGATTAATATGTGTAGGAATGGTGAGAGACCTATTTAGTCATGGGAAGAGATGAAGATAGTGACACATAAGGCTATGTTTGGTTGGACATAATGTTTTTAATAGAATAAAATAATTTATAATGGAATAAAATATAAATGGATATAATACTAGAAAATTGTTGTTTGGGATGGATAGAAGGGTTCATAATGTAATATAGTAAAATGTTGTTTGGAAGAAGGGTTCATAATGTAATATAGTGAAATGTTGGTTATTATTTTACATTCCATCTTAAACCCCCCAAATCGGAGGTAACTTATTTTTACTGTTTAGAATGGAATGTGATATAATGTGAAACCCTCCCCTTCTATCCTATTGCATTCCATTCCATTATAAACCCCCTTTCAAATGATGGAATCATATTACATTCCATTAATAACCACCCAACTAAACATAGTGTTAAACTAGGTGAGAAGCGATTCAATCGGGGTCTTAGGAGCTAAGGAGGAGGACTGACAATATACTGTGAAGGAAGAAGTAAAGAAGAGTCTCCAATACCTAGGATGAAATTGATATTGTTTTACACGTCACTTCTTATAGTGAATAAACAAAGTTTGGGCTTCAAGTTAGGTTAGGCTTGGACAGCTCGAGCTTGAGCCTAGCCTAAAATTTGAAACTATATATAAAAAAAGCTAGAACTTAGCCAAAAAACTGGTCAAATCGAGCTAGGTCAAGCAAGCCCTAGCTTACATGTCAAGTCTATCTATGAAAAGTAGAATTCCTTTTAAATTAATAACTTAATAAACTTTATTTATTTCCCTCATTTGAAAATAAGTCATTAAAGTGTTTCCCTTCCCTACAATTTATAACTTTTAACCCATAAAAAAGCATCCCATATCCACCTTATTTCGTCACCAACTTTTCCATTAACAATTTTAATCCATAATCTAAACACAAAACCTTGAAGTAGTTCTTCATCCTAATATGTCAATGATGTTCTTTTTATCTAGATGTGTAGTATGCAATTTTTTTAGCGGTTACCTATGAGATTATGTCATGGCCTCATACTTTCCTCCAACCATCCATAAAGATTTGCATTCTTTAACTCCAGAATTATTACTCAAATGTTAAGAGTTAAAACTTCATTTAATATTCTTCATTAACTAGAAAAACTATTCTCACCATCTCATTGGATTTTTATCTTAGATATTTAGAGTCACCTCAAAGTTTACTAAAGTTTCCTTATCCTTTGGTCGTCAATATTAACATAGAAGGAAATCTTTGAAGGAAAACATCAAAATTTCTCTTTTACTAACCCTTTATTATTCATTGAAGAAAGAAACTATTCAACAATTTCTTATTGTACGTATACATCAATTTTTAGTGCATTTATAAGTGGAGACAATAGATATAAGGAAATCGTCAAGAATAAATAACAAGTGAAATGGAATGCTTTTTATAATTTTCTAAATAATATCACATTAATAAAATAATTTGAAATAAGAATCTAGAAAAAAGGTTAAATAAAATTTGATTTAGGTATCCTTTAAAACTTTATCTTCTTAAATGAAGCTGTCAATAATAAGTTATTCAATTGTTTATTTTCTAAAGCTATGTATCAATAATAAGTTATTCAATTGTCTATTTTCTAAAGGCATCTACAAAACAAAGAACTATAACTCAACTTATAAAAAGGATTAATATAAGTTCTAACTCAATTGTGTTTTTCTATTTTATAGAGAAAGACTAGGAATTTTCATAATATAATTAAAATTAAACTATTAATTATAGTTTGGAATGCTTTATAGCCAATTTCTTGCTAAGTAGGATAAAAATACATAAAGAATATTGTAACTAATAAGTGAAAATATGTAAAATATGCTTAAAAAACGAAGTTGTTCCCTTCATCTTAATGATAAGTGGTTGTTCTTATTAATTCCTAGATCTATTTTGTCCTGGTTTTTACATTAATTAATGTGGAATTTCTTTA
>JANKYE010000007.1:27024928-27035560 GCA_032467995.1 Erythroxylum dillonii | reverse complement strand
TTTACCGACGATTCATTAAAGATTTCTCTAAAATTGCAAAACCTTTAACGCGTTTACTTGTCAAGGATATACCTTTTAAATTTAATGAGGATTGTCTGAGTGCTTATTACAGGTTGAAAGAAGCTTTAGTCTCAGCTCCAGTTATGCAAGTACCTAATTGGAACCTTCCATTTGAAGTAATGTGTGATGCCAGTGACCATGCTTTGGGACAAAGACAAGACAACAAGCCTTATGCCTCTAATATGCTAGTCGAACTCTAGACGAGGCTCAAATCAATTATGCCACCACAGAAAAAGAGTTTTTGCTGTTATTTTTTCTCTTGAAAAGTTTAGGTCTTACCTAATTAATTATAAAGTTGTTGTCTTTACAGATCATGCAGCTATTCGGCATTTGTTGAAGAAGAAAGACTCCAAGCCACGATTTACCCGTTGGGTATTATTGTTACAAGAATTTGACATCGAAATCAAGGATAAAGTTGGTACTGAAAATGTAGTAGATGATCATTTGTCTAGAATTACTGTTCCAAATGACGAATGTCCAATTGACGACTCTATTCCGGGAGAACACTTATTGGCTATATCATCTCTTATAACACCATAGTATGCAGATCTAGTGAACTACATTGTTTGTGGATTATTTCCACCAGAGATCACTTATCAGCAGAAGAAGAAACTCATTTCTGATGCTAAATATTATGTGTGGGAAGAACCATTATTGTACAAATATTGTGGAGATGGTATTTTTCGTAGATGTCTACCTAAAGACGAAGTCCAAAGTTTTCTGTACCATTGTCATTCAACAGTTTATGGTGGTCATTTCGGTCCAGATAAGACAGCTGCCAAAGTTCTCCAAGCAGGATTTTTCTGGCCCACTTTGTTTCGTGATGTACGGGAGTATGTAGCTACATGTCATAATTGTCAGCGGATGGGTACTATTTCAAGGAGGTCCGAAATGCCTCAAACTGGAATACTAGAGGTTGAATTGTTTGATGTTTGGGGAATTGACTTTATGGGGTTGTTTCCTAAATCCCATAACAATCTCTATATTCTTGTAGTGGTGGATTACGTTTCTAAATGGGTAAAGGCCGTTGCGACTTCCACGAATGATTCTAAGGTTGTCATCAAGTTCTTAAAGAAACATATATTCTCTCGTTTCGGAATTCCAAGGGCCTTGTTGAGTGATAATGGTACCCATTTTTGTAATAAGCCCCTCGAGAGTCTTTTGAAGAAATATGGATTTTTTCATCGGATTGCTACACCTTGTCATCCTCAGACTAGTGGGCAAGATGAAGTTTCTAATCTCGAAATCAAGAGTATTCTAGCAAAAACGGTTGATAAGTCACGGAAGGATTGGTCCTTAAAACTTGATAATGCTCTTTGGGCTTATCGTATAGCTTTTAAGACATTGTTGGGAACTACACCCTATTGACTTGTGTTCGGCATAGCATGTCATTTACCAGTAGAATTAGAACATAAAGCCTATTGGGCTATCAAAACTTTCAACTTTGATATGAAATTTGCTGGAGAACAGAGAGCCAAGCAGTTGAATGAGTTGGACATTTTAAGATTGGAGGCTTATGAGAGTTCTCAACTCTACAAGGAAAAGACCAAACTATGGCATGACAAACATGTCACCAAGAAAAGGTTCGTCGAAGGTGATTTAGTTTTGTTATTTAACCCTCGCCTTCGTCTTTTTCCAGGGAAACTCAAGTCTAGATGGTCTGGTCCATTTCAAGTCCTACAAGTATTTCCCCATGGTGCAGTCGAAGTTTGGAGTGAAGTTTTCGAAGCTTTCAAAGTTAATGGACAACGTCTAAAGCCCTACTTCGTTGGTCATCCATTAGGTGCCACCACGACGTTAGTACTTTCCGAACCACACCAATGTTGATTTACTATCCTGGTTTGCCATTTCATGAGCTTTGTTAATATTTTGTACATTTTTAGTTAATCTGTCTTTAAAAAAAACCAATTCCACCCGAAAGTCACACGGTTAGACCGTGTGACTCGTACCTTTGTTGGCGCATTTTCACCCGAAGGTTACACGGGCATACCGTGTGATTTTACACGGCCCGTGTAACCCTCAAGCATTCCCGCCTATGTTAACACGGTCAGACCGTGTAAAATTACACGAACCGTGTGAATCTAATTGCCCCCTTATTTCTTCCCAAATCCTTTCCCTAAATCCCTAAATTGTTTTTCCCATTTTTCCTCCTTGCCAACTTTCTGTTACAAATCCTTACTCTCTCTTTTTTCCTCTATTTCTTCACACCTGTCTTCATTCTGTTACTCCATTCTTCTTTTACTCCTATTGTTTTCCCTTTTCTCTCACCTCTATTCTTTCTCTTCTTCGATACCATCAATGGGTCCAAAGAGGAGTCGTATTGCACTTAGCGGTTCAAGCTCCACTTCCGCACCATCATCTCGCCCTTCTCGTCCACTAGGTAATTCCAATCCTTTCGGTTTAACGGATAGTGATGAATGTGCTCGTTTTGCTTCCTTAAAATCTCGGCCACTTATTGCTACTCGTTATTATGATGAAGATACATTGAATGACCTAGATTTATTAGATGATGTATATCGAATGTTTGATTCCATTGGATTGCGAACTTTTCTGGATGTTAGATGCTCCACCTATTCCAATTTAACCCTCGAATTTTTTAGCACTATCTCTGTTGAAGTAATTCAGGGGCGAGATTGTCAAGCGGGAAAAATTAGTTTCCAACTTTTGGGTCACCGACATTCATTAACATTAGATGAGTTCAATGCCATATATTCTTTGCCTACTGGCTTACATATGAATCATCGTAGAGTACCTCCCGATTTTAACCATACTGAATTTTGGTATCGAATCGCTGATGGACTCCATTATAACCCCAGCTCTTTGAAAGCAACTAGCATTAAAAATCCTTGTTTTCGTTATACTCATCGTATTCTATCTAGTGGGATTTTTGCTCGAGGGGATAGCACGAATGTCGTTTGATCCCCTGAATTGTATTTCTTATATGCGATGCATGTTGGTGAGCCTGTTGATGCTGGTTCTTTCTTAGCTTCCCAATTTCTCCGTGTTGTGCTTCAATCTTCCAACGAAATTTCTATCGGGGGTTTAATTACTCCAATTGCTTTAACTTTAGGCTTTGATCCCCTAGCTAATTCAGTTTTTCTTGTTCAAGACTCTGAGCGCCTTGATCTGCCCGCATTAGAAGCTATGCACATGTGTCGGTCCGTACGGGGACATCATTGTTGGGTTTACCCCAATCACGTTCTTTTCCGTTTGCCATGCCCGTCTCGTACAACTCTTCGTGACCCATCTAACATTGGTTGAATGCCTTTAGTTGATCATACCGATCCAGAACCTTTGCATTCTTCTAACCATCCTCCACCTCAACCGACGTCCATGCCCTCGTCTTCTAACCAACCCGACCCTTCCATTTTTGACCTTTGCGGTCTCTACCACACGCTCACTTCTATCCAAACTGAACAAGCCTCTCTACGTGCTTTAGTTGCGGATCAAAGCCATTATCTTCGTAATTTCGGGGACAATATTTCATCCCTTCAAACTAATCAGGCTACCTTGCAGCGCTTAGTTGAAACTCACAATGTTGCCATTCAGGACATGACATCCGCCTTCACCTTGTGGTGCCAGTCATCTGCCTCTCCAGGTAATCCTCCACCTCCTCCTTCTTCTCCATGATTGTTTTTCATTGCGGCCAATGTTTTGTCTTAACATAGGAGAGTTTAGTTTGGTCAAGTTTAGTTCAGTTAGTTCGTTCTTTAATTCTTTTATCCTTTTGTCGTTCTAATTGTCTTTTTGTTTAATTGTCCTTTGCATTTTCATCTGTCAATTGTGAACTCCATAGGAAATGGTGGAAGCCCGTTCATACCTAGGTTTAGCTCTTTTAAAATTTGCAAATGAATTACTTTACTTACTCCTACTGGATAACCCCGTTGCTGTCTCTTTTCTGTTACTGGAGAATCGTTTGCTTGCCTTAAAATTTCTTTTTTTTAATAATAAACAAATAAAAAACAAAATATAATAATATAATAATACAATTTTTTTTTACCTGTGTGAACACCAATATTAGCTGAAGTTAGTGGAATGGCATCATCTTCCCTTAAGTTCTTGAATGGATGGAGTTGCTAGTATTGGAAGGAATATCTCCTTTTTGGGCCGTTTTAAAATTCTGCGCACTCACACACCTTTGGTTTACCAATTCTAGCTGGCATAAACGACACAACATTTATGCTCCTTAAGTGGCTTACGTATGGAATCGCTAGCAATTGGGAGAGTTAAGTCCCTTTTTAGGTCGTTTTATAACTCGAGCAACCAAGGGCTTTATTGGTCTTTGCTACCCCTTTGAGATGCATGCTCCTAGGGAAATACCTAATGAGGTACCCCTTTGAGGCGTGTGTTACTGGGAAATTTGAAAAAATGGTTTAATTAATTGGTAACCAAGCGCTCCTTTGAGACAAAAGGGATAGTGGGGGGATGATCCTGCATTTTGATTATTTTCACTATGTTAATCAACTTTTTGAGCTAAACTTAGTAGAGATCGTGAGAGAGGAGCCATTCCTCGGAGCTAGTAATTGCTGTAATCTCATGCTGCATTTTGTTTTGTTTGATTTAGTGTTCTATTTGTTTCCTTGCTCTAGTGTTTTTAGTTTAATTTGCTTGAGGACAAGCAAATGTTTAGCATAGGGGAGTTTGATAAGTGGTTGTTCTTATTAATTCCTAGATCTATTTTGTCCTGGTTTTTACATTAATTAATGTGGAATTTCTTTAGTTTTTGTGAAATTTGTACTGCTCCCGTTCGTTTCTTGGATTTTGCAGGTTTATGAAATCAAACGGGCTAACCGTGTGATTTTACACGACCCGTGTAATCCTGAGATCGGATGCGCATAACTCACCCGAAGGTTACACGGGTAGCTCGTGTGATTTCACATGGGCCGTGTAAGGCAGTTATTTGACGGCTCCGGAATTTTTAAATAGAGGGAGAGGAGAGAAAGGAGGGGACCGATTGGACGAGGGAGAAAGGAGAAGATCGCATAGGAAAAGAAGATAACGAGGATCGGTGAAGATAAATTTGGAGATTGAGAGATCAAGATTCAAGACAAAATTGGAGTTCCTTTTCTTTCCTTTTTCCATTCTTTGTTCCATCCTTCATGTTGATGTTAATAGTTCATTTAGTTTTTATGCTTAATTCAGTTATGGACCTCTAAATTTCCTTATTCTAGGATGTTTATTTCAATTTAGAGATTATGTATTAAACCTTATGACTTTATTTCTAATTTCAATGTTGATTAAATTTCAGTAAAGTCATTTTGTCAATTATTGATCTGATCTTTCTAATCTAGGGCTTTGAATTAAATATGGATGGTGTTAAACTAAGTACTGAAAAGTGATGTTTAATATCTGAAATGCTAGATTAGATCTAACTGAATGAACATCTAGAAATAGATTTCTTCATTAGAAGTACAGTAAGAATCTAAAGTTGTTAATTGGGTTGAATTTGGTTTTTAATCTAAGAATTTGGTTTAAAAATTGAAATTAACACGTTGATTACTTCGAAAGAATTTATTGACAACAGTTAGTTAATTTACTAGATCAGCGATTTATTTCATAAGGAAGTACATGATTTCTTCGTTGGAATGAATTCCTAAAATATTAGCAAAAATTTCGTTTATCGTATATTGCAATTTCCTTAACAACATAATTTTCTTAATTGATTGATTAGCAAATTTAGGAGGTATAAATTTAGTAATTTGACCTAGTCCTTGTGGATCGACACTTGATTACTACAACTAAACCTGTGCACTTACAGAGGCCATCACTTAACATTCTTTATTCTTTATTCCTCCGCCCATCTTTACAGGCATTGCTGTAATTGCTTAAACTTGAAGAAGGAAAAATCACCTTTTTTGCAACATAATTGTTTTATGTATTATTTCATTGATATTCTTTTTTTTCTCTTTCCTTTTATCTCATTTTATGGTTGAAGCTGGAGACTAAGACTTTATTTTTGCAACTTATAATTGGAATAATTTATTTTATTTATGTATTTATTGTTTATTATATTTTTGGAGAGAGTGAAGTAGAATTTTTAAAGAGGAGTAACAAAAGAGTTCACGCATTCTAGACCTTGCATATATACACTTTGCCATTGAAATACCTTTTGTAAACCATACCTAACCTTAATGCAATCTACACTAGTACTCTATATAGACTTTTAAATGGTAAAATATTGAATTATTAGAAATTGGTTGACTTTTTCTTAGTGTCAATATTGAATTATCATAAGTGTATGACATAGTTGTAGTTAGAACTGGTAAATACGAGTCAATCTTACGAGGATAGTGATTACAAGTAGTTACCGTTATTCTATTATCTTATCTATAAATTGGTTATGATTTTTAATTTAAAAGAAAATAGAACTAGAGCAAGTAAAATAAATGGGCGACAAGATTAAATCGCAAAATTAAGTAAGAACTGAGAAAATTACGGATATCAATACTATTTATGTTTCAAATCCCCCTAACCCTTAATAGATTGATATTTTATTATGCAATTATTTTATTGATTTATTAGACCATAAAGACTCCTATGGTATGCTAATAGTTGGCCTTGAATCTATTAACAACTAAGCCTAAGGTTTTCAACCGAATTACTCAAGTTAAAGTTTATATGATTGCTTTACCGAATTGTGAATACCTCTATTAAGTTTGACCATATTCTAAAAGATTTAAGTCATCCTATCTCTAACTCCTTTCAATTACGGTAGATATATTCATAAACAGAATTTCTCAATCTCTATATATGAAATCAAATTATGATCTAATATCTCAAATATATTAGAACATAAATAAAACACCTAATCGCATCACAATATATCAATCAAACTAATTGCATTAATAATAGAATCAAATCACATTAAAGTATCAATATAGGGGGTCATCTAACCTAAATACTAACAAGACGTTTAATTACACATTATCGAACACAAAATCAAACATAATTTAAAGAAAGATGAATAGAAAATAAAGGGTTTATAATTCTAAATCTCCCTTCAATTTTATCGAATGTTCTTACGATGTATAAGTTTGATCTTGTGTTTTATTGGATATTTCGAAGATTTCTTCGTATTTTCTACATTTCTATATCAATATCGTCACTTCTGGATGTTCTCCACATTTGGAATAGTCTATAAAATGCCGCCCGCATCAATTGCCTCTAAATACGTCCTTTTATAATAAATTTTAAAGTTTTATAGAGATGTACGGGTTGATGCACAACCGTGGATCAGATCGTGCATAACCCAAAATCTCTATAATTTGCAAATCTGCTCGGCATGAGAGAAGTGTATGGCTTGTTGCACGCCCATGCATCCCTTTGGATTGTTATACTAATAATCTAGTATGTAGTTAATTAACATATAAATCATTTATATATATATTCAAATATAGAAATAACATAATTTTACAATTTTTGTTTAAATCATTAATTTCAATCACTGATAATATTTCTAGTTATTATTTATATGCAGGGGAATTTGTTCCTTTATAATAAAGAGTTTGGAATCCAAATTAATTTATAAGAGTTTTCTCTTTATACGAAACCAAATATATACTCTCACTCCTAATTATATACTCTCACTACAGAAATATAGAATTTTTTTAATTAAAGAAATGAATTTTAGATGAACTCCAAAGAAAGTAGATTGCCACTTAAAAGGAATTACATTAGATAGAAAACATGAGCAAAGGCAAAGCAAATGGTTGAAACTAGATTACCACTTAAAAGGAATTACATTAGATTGAAAACATGGGCAAGGGCTAAGCAAATGGTTGAAACTAGATTACCACTTAAAAGGAATTACATTAGATAGAGGCTAAGCAAATGGTTATTATCCTAAATTAAGGATTGTTCTTTTTTGAAAAATTAAAAATTCTTTCATTGATATGGGAGCAAAATAAATAGAGAATTACACCCATCGCTATAGTTCAAAACACTATTCTAGATACACTGTAAGACTTAATAACCAAACAAATGTATGGAAAAGCCCCTAACACTCGTAATATATGCAAGAGTTCCAACCTAAATATCATCCTAAGTTAGCTTGTTGGTATAACCTCCACCATCAGAAAATCTTTAGCCTATCAACCTTATAAAGAGAAGCAAGCTATATGTAGTTATATGAGCTCCATTCTTAGAATACTTGGAGACATCATGGCAACACCAAGTTGGCACAAGAAAATAAAGGAAGGTAGATTTATATCTGAAACTTGTTGGGGATATGTATGCATTAAACGTAACCCATTTATGCAAAAAATGTCGACTATTTATACCTTCATTCTATATGTATAAGCTTTAGCTTTTAGAGTTTTATGTGAATATAGTACCAGATTATAAAGAGAAACATGTCCACTTAGTTGCTTAAGATCTTTACAGTGAACTAGTTGCTCTCTAATACTATTTAGGGTCTGGTTCAGTACAAGCTCAACTTTTTAACTTATTTTTTGAACTATTTAGAATTTCTCTATTCGAAACCATACATAGGTAGGAAGCTAGAGTAACAAGTTAGGTAGGACGATCTTTGCTTAAAATTGAGCTATGATTGTCTAATAATAATGGTATAATTTTCGAGAAACAATCCACATTTGAGATCCATCCTAATAAGTCTTTAAGATGCTTCCATATTGTATTTGAGAAGTTACATCCAAAGAAGAAGTATGGAAAAATTTTAACTGCCGTGCTATATAAAATGCATGTGTTTTGTTGTTAGAGAAAGAGTAGCCTCTCTAGCATGTTGAATATATTTTTGACAACTATCCATAAGAGAAAGGAATCTCTAAGCATGAGGTTTTTATTCTATATAAGTTTAAGCCACTCCATTTGTTGCCCCTAATTCTTATCCACTCTTTGTACACTTTGTTTATTGAATTTTCCATTAGGATGATTATTCCAAATGTAGCAATCATTTATCTCAACATTAGGGAAATAATTAGGAATCATATGGCTCAATTCACTCCGGAAATTACTTTATTGGCCATTTTCAATCTAATTATTAAAATTAACTTAACCTGGAATTTGGTTTATGGCTTGTACAACTTGATCATTATAGATAAGAGCTCTATTACATGTCCGATTATCATAATATAAAGAAGTCATAGAGTCATCTATAATTTTACAACTTATGACGGGTTTAATTAAGCTTCTTAGTTTAAGAAGTTGAGAGATAAACCCATAATGAGAGATCTTTTCTTTAAGTGCCCATATACTTTCACCCTTTAATAAGCAGCTATGCATCTATCTCATCCATAAGGGCTCTTTCTCCACTAGCACCCTCCAAATTCTTTTAGCCAATAAGACTTTGTTAGTAACATTAATGGGATGATCCTTATTCCCACCCCTTTCCTTAATAGGGTTACAAACTTGTGTCTATTTAACCTTGGCATTATACTTAACATCACTGAATTTTCCCTATAAAAATATTCTCATCAATCCTTTAATAGTCTTAATGATGCCTTTGGACAAAAGTATTTATGAACTCTAATATATATGATTGAATTGATAATAGATTTGATGAGTTGAAGCTTACCATCCCAAGAGAGTTCCTTGTACCAAATAGCTCTTTAAAATTCCTCAAAGAATGTATAAAGACTTGGATGGAATTTTTTATCTACCTTAGAGAAAAGTAGTAAGTCATCTACAAAAGATAAACTTGTTAGTTTAATCCTCTTACACTTATTATGATACTTGAAGTAAAGGCACTTAAGGATGTCCTACTTCCAAATTTAAGACCAAGGCCTCCATAAAGAATATAAAAAAATAAGGAGAAAGGGGATCACCTTGTGTTTATGTGCCTAATTCCTTTAAAGATCTTAATAGGAACTCCATTAATCAACACACTATAAGATAGGGAAGAAATGCAGGTTTCCACCCATTTTTTGAAAATATATGGGAAACCAAGGACCTCCGAAAGATTAAAAATGAACTCCCAGCTTATACTGTTAAATGCTTAATTGAAATAAACCCTGATAGCACAATTCTATGAGGCGTTCTTTCTAATGTACCATTTTAAAAGTTCTTGAGCAATAAGAATATTATCTCATATTTGTCTTACTTAGAGAAAAGTCACCTCGATCACTTATAAGACTTTGAAGCACCAATTTTAATTTATTTTCCAAGAAATTTTCAATGATATTGTATTATAAGTTTCTACATATGATTAGCCAAAAGTCCCCAAAAGAAGAAGGATTAGGGATCTTAGTAGTAAGGTAAATCTACATTTTATTGATGTCTTTTAAAAGGCCACCATTATAGAAAAATTCCTTAATAACTTGCTTTATCATAGGAGCCACATGTTGCCAAGTTTTATGATAGAAATGTTTATTAAACCTTTATCCTCCTAATTTGGATGTCAATGAATTGTTTCAGAAGATCCACTAAAGAGAAACTAGGAGAACAAGAGCTAACTGAATTTTCAAAGAACGCCACAGCTTTATTGAACATCTCCTTTTGCCTATATATGTTGGACCCCGAATCGTTTTGCAAGCTAAGGCTATTAAATGAGAATTTTTGATGATTATTCATGAGTAAAGAAATTAAGAACTCTTGAAATTGAAATGAAATGACAAA
>JANKYE010000007.1:27006868-27018077 GCA_032467995.1 Erythroxylum dillonii | reverse complement strand
AATCAATCTCTTTCCATTTCATTTCAATCTCATAATTTCTTCCCTTATTTACACATAACTAATTGCCAATAGTTCCTTAGTTAATAGTCCTAACTTACCGAAAGATTCGAGGTCCAACATGATAGGTATCAGCCACCTGAAGTTCTGCTTCAGTCATTCGTATATGATTGTAAATTTGGTTAGTAGCAAATCAGTTATGTTCTACATTTTATGAATTAATTTAACTGTATTACATATGTATCACATATTCTAATGAATACATAACTTTGTAGTAGATATATGGGCAATGGGTGCTATTATAGCTGAGCTACTCACTATTTGACCTCTTTTTTGGAGTACCAGGTATAGGTCTTTATCGTTTATGTGATTTTGCTGCATGTTTAGTTTACCTTTTGCTCATTATCTATAATGGTTAATTTTGTAGTGAGGATGATGACATTTACAAAATATGCACTGTAACAGGCAATCCAACTGAGGATTCTTGGGTTGATGGACTTGATCTTGCAAGAGCTATAAACTACCAATTTCCACAGGTTAGATTGTTTATATCCATGTCATATAAGAAGCATGTTTAAATATATTTATTTATTAATGTTTGATTAATTTGGAAAATTGAGGAGTATTTCTTAATGTTGTTTGTTCTTAATAGTTGTAATTCTGTAAAGTTGTTTTCCTTGGCAGAATGGTGAACTAAAAAACAAATGCATGCCATTTTAAGAATTTTAGGTGCTTTTGTATTTACAATCTATATATTTTGAATGAATAAGATGTAAGACGACTTTGAATGTTATTCTGTTGCAGTTTGCTGGTGTAATCCTTAATGTCCTAATACCATCTGCAAGTAATGATGCAATCAACCTTATTACGGTCAGTACTATTTGCAGTGGGTTTAGTCTTATATTATTTTGTCCCTTCTTTTGTAAATGTTCATGTATGCTTTCCCTTTATCATTGGTCCTTCCCAATATTTCTAGATATGCAGTCAGTTTGTTCAGAGATACCTGCAAAAGGCCTAAAGTTGGAGAGGATGTGAAGGAAGATTGCCCAAAGGATGTGATAAACATGAACACTTCAATGATAAATTTATTGTAACATATAATCTTTATTTAGTGACAACATTATTGTAACATATAACTTTAACTTTCATACTTGTGACGAAATATGTTAGACAATATGATCACTGATTTGAATTTCTTTTACTAATAATGCAATTCTATTGTTGAATTGATAGTTTTATTTGTGACAGTAATAAACACATTAGTGACAATATTTTTCTAAGAACAATTTTCATTTTTATGACAAAATGATGTTAACACTTTTTCCTTAAAATATTAATGACCAAGAAGTAATAGACATTGATAAAAAAAGCATGAGTGACAAATATTTTGTCACTATTTTCAATTATTTTAGTTGCGATAATGTTGTCACAATAAAATGAAGTGTTGTTATGACTTTATTTAACACTACTTTATATTATTTGTGTCAACAAATTTGTCATAAATATGTAAAGTTATTATGACCATACAGTTTTGTCACAGATTCCATAGGTTTTAGTGTCGGTACTTTTGTCACAATAAAATGAAATACTGTTACAACTTAATTTGTCACTACTTTTATATTATTTGTGACGATAAACTTGTCATAAATATGTAATGTTACTGTTACTATATAGTTTTGTCACACATTCTACAATTTTTTATGTCGGAATTGTCACAAAAATGTTGCATAATTGTGACAATTTTCTAAATTAGTCACTATTTCATGAGTGACGGAGGTATTTGTGACGGGAGGTGACGACTTCAAAAATTGGACACTATTAATAATAGTGACAAATATTACTACTTTTAGTGACAACTTTTACTTTCACTAAAAATACAATTTCTTGTAGTATTAGATCATAGAATACTTGAGTGGTCAACATACTTAATAGGGAGTAATAAAGAGAGATATTTAAAATGGTAGACTAATCAACACAAAGATTTCCTTTTGAAAATACTTCTTTCATACACTATAATCCTTTAATTTTGAGCATATGGAGTGAAATGCAACAAATGCACTATGCTTTATATAGATAATTCTTGGTTTGATCAATTTTTTTTTAATGTTTATTGTCTATAATAAAACATGGAAACATATGGAAAATGCATATTTTAGAATAAGTCGACCTTTTGATGATTGTTACAAGAAAATAACACACTTTGAGAGTTGGGGTATTTATCTTCACGATTGTCTTTGTGAAGTTAAAAATATAAAAATTTAGTCTTATGGATTTACCATATGGGAGAGAAATTTGTGTTTGGGAAATGTTGTGCATCTTTGTGTGTGTTTAGGAAATGTTGTACTTCTTTGTGTTTGTTTATGTTATAACATACTAAATGTTATATTGCTTTTAATGTATACATGGATGTTACATATATAATGATAAGATTTTGTTTTACATTAAATATTATTGATAACACAAGAATAAATTATTTTTTTATTGTTACAAATTATTGCTTTATCTATTTAATATTGTTATCTAAAAAAACTTAAAGTGTTGCAATATTTATTGAACATTGTTGCTATAGTTTAAAATTAATGTATTGCCTTAGTTAAAACTTAAAGCATCATTTTTTATTTTGTTGCCTAATCAAAAAATTATATTGCCTTATATTTATTGCAGCGCCACTTCTTGTAACGATATGAATTATGTTGCTTTAATAAAAACGCAATGATAATTGTACTTATAGCTATGCTTTTGTTTATTACCTAAAACTCTTTTTGTCGAAGTGAAAACATATGAATACAAATAGTTAAGTAAAAAATTAATAGAATCATTGTAAAATATATATTTGTATGAATGTAATAACTTCATTTAGTGGTCATATAGACGTCTTTCTTGATTAGCAAATGCCTATAACAAGTAGTATAATTCACAAGATTATATATATTATATTTTATTTTACTAAAGTCACCCAAAAAATAAATCAAGTTTCATTAAAATTGTACAAATAATAACGCAATTTAAATATATTAATAACTAACAAAAAATTAGGCCTGGAGTTTCACTATTTACATTAGAATTGGAAAGTTTCGTTTAAAATTAATTCTCATTTATAAAAAAAGTTATACTCTTCTTAACTAATAAAACATTTTAAAAGAATTTATTATTTCTTTCTTTCTTATTCGTATAATAGATTCTTTAGAGAAAATTTAAATTGACCAAAAATTTTAAGTTACATCTAAATTATTTAAAATTTTAAAACATAATTTCTACATCATAATATTCTTTTCTCCTAAAGTGACTTCACCACCATTTTATCTCAATATAATTATTTAAAAATATTGATATTTTTCATACACAAAAATGTAAATTTTGGAATTTTAAATTACTTACATAGCATTATCCTATTAATTTTAGTAAAATAACATGGTAATGTTGGGCATAAATAAGCGTTCTTGTGTGTTGTAGAAGTGATAGTTTAGGATTCAAGCCACCACCAAATCCAAAATTATATACACCCAAACAAAAGTCAAGAAATCACCATTAATTTCAAATGTTTTAAATTATAAACTTACTAATTAACAAAACAAACAGACACCCTCATGAAAACAAAGCAAAAAGCTTATGTTATAGCAACATACAAAAAAATGAAACCTTTAATAAGTGAAATATGACATGAGAAAATGCAAAAAGTAATCTCTGCTTTTTAGAGATAAATAATATTAAAGTGTTCAACTTTTTAGGATATTTTAAATTTGATGCTCTAAGTTTTTTAAAATTTTCAATTAAATAATCAACTTTTTAAAATCTTAACATTTCAATTTAAAATGTCAGTTCTATTAGTAATTTGATGATTTGATTAATGAAATCTTTGTTATTTATGATATGTAGATGTCCACGTAAAAAATAATGGTCATAGTTAGACTAAAGTAGAGATAATTTTTTAAGGAAGACACCAACATATCATGTAAAAAAAATTTTATTGGCCTAATTAGGAAATTATTAATATAATTAACGTTTTGAACTAAATTGTTAAGATTTTAAATTGATAGTCGCTCAATTAAAAAATTATAACACTAAAAAGTTGGAAATAAGATTAGTTATCCCTTTTTTATAATACGCAGATGTTAATTATAACACTATAATTAACGTCTGCATATTCGCAGACCCAATATGCAGGCGTCAACTTCTGCGTACATACCCAAAAGCAAATATGAATCTAACCTGTGAGTACAGAAGATAGTAAGTGACTTG
This sequence comes from Erythroxylum dillonii, assembly GCA_032467995.1. Classification (NCBI taxonomy): domain Eukaryota; kingdom Viridiplantae; phylum Streptophyta; class Magnoliopsida; order Malpighiales; family Erythroxylaceae; genus Erythroxylum; species Erythroxylum dillonii. The sequence continues at coordinate 27,013,841 of JANKYE010000007.1, read as the reverse complement.
GTGTCTTGGTGAGGAACAGAAGAGAGAGAAGAAATGATAGAAAGAGACGTTAAAGAAAAAGAAACCAAAGAGTCGTGAATAACTTGGAGTCGTGAAATGTTATTTACGGAAGTGACGCAAACTGTCTACCTGAAAAAGCTAAATTTTGGAGCTTTTCAGAAAAGCTCTAAATTTTAACTTTTGAAAAAGGTGTATTTTGGCTTTTAAAAAAGTTGTTTCTATTGTAAAAGTATTTTTGAAGTTTTCAGCCAAACAATTATTTTTTTCTTAAAATGACTTCTGTGGTAGAAAAAAGTGCTTTTGGAATGTTGAGAATTAGTGCCTATTTGGTTCGACTTTTGGAGCTTCCAAAAGTCGAACCAAATAGGCACTAATTCTCAACATTACATATATATACACACGCGTAGTACTTTTTACGGTGAGAAAGCATGAATCACTAATTTTTTGTGTATATTAGATTTTTTAAGTACGTAATATGTATTTATTGACTACAGGATTTCAAATAAATTAGTAGGCAAACTCAGGAATTCAAGTCAACTTAAATACCTAATAAGTCATCAACCATTTGTTTTAGGTAAACTGTTAACAAAAGGAACACAAGTCCAGCTCAAGCGAGCTCGATGGCATTCGTCATTGGAATTTCGTATGCTGCGCAAACTCAAGATGCACTTTAAAATAGAGCTCTCGGGGTTCAAAATCAAGATCTTCAAGGCTCTAAGGCACTTAAATAGTTCTTTTACACCACTTGAATTAATCTTTAAGGGGTGTCTTGTAATGTTACTAATATTAAATTATCAAATGCAATAAATTATAGTTGTGCAATATATAATAATTGCAATGACAGTTTTGTAAAAATGTAATCTTATTTACTATTGATGTTATGAATAAGATTAGTGACATTATTTTATGAAAACAATAATAATAATGCAAAATTAAGAATTAAAATTTTTATTTAAAAATAACTTGCGATAAAAATTCATTTAAAGTGATAAGATATTGATAAATTGTTGTTACAACAAATAAATTATTAAATTAATAAAACAATAATAATTTCTTATTTATAAAACATTGGTGTAAAACTGAAAAATATTTTGTTAGAATTAGAAGTTAAAATTTAAAGTAAAAGATTTAAACTTCCTACGTGATTAATTTACTTATTAAAAGTACTTATATGATTTAAATTTATTAAAAAATACTTTTTGAAATTTAAAATAATAAAATATGGCATTAAGTTTTTGTCGAATTATTTTAATATAAAATGTTACATGATTTATTACTAAACATGTGATAAAGTCTTTTTGAATGCTCTAATATAATTTTAATAGCAAATTCTCTTAAAATAACTCAAATAAAACAATAAAATTTTCTTTTTTAATATTTCCAATTGTATAATTTGTTTTTAACATTATTGTTGATGGTTTGAGCAGAATTTGGTTCATCTGGTCGAAAGAGAAAAAGTCCAGTTCATAGAGTTTCTAAAAGCCAATTAAATCACTTAAAGAATTCTTAAACATGAGGGTTAGTAAGGAAGTCTAGGATGCAACGCAATAGTTAAAAACGTGACGAATGTGTGGAAGACGGTTAGTCAAGACATGGCCTAAAACTAGAAGTTTGTTGGAAGTTGAGCAGTTACGAGAAAATTACTTCTAGTTGGAAGTTGAGCAGTTACAAGAAAATTACTTGTGGTGGTTAAAGTAGGGAGAAGTGTATAAGCATATAAGCAGGAAAAATGGAGGAAATTTAATACATAATTAGAACAATACATAACTCAAACAAAAGACCCTATGATTATTTTTCAACTTTCCTTGCAATTGGTAGTTATCATCTACTTAAATAAAAATTATCTTTTCAACTCAAATTTTATTTTCAGTACTCTTTAATAGTTTGGTTATTTAGAAATCTATTCTCTAAGTTTTCAAAGCTTACCTATGTCACTATTTAGAATTTAGGTACAATTTCAGGAAAATTCCTTCCTGGCATGCGTGAATTCAAGATTATTCATAAAAATGATTAATAATTTGGTGTGACAATTTGGCACGCTCGGTATAACCACGATACCATGCGTGAGGAATGAAAAAGAAATTGTTATGCTAGAGAACAAGTTCCTACTATAGTAAGAAACAAAGACTTCATATCACAAATGATTGAAATTTTGGATAAGGCAACATCACTTTCAACTAAGTCTCCAACAAGCAAGAACTCAAAATCAGAAGTTGTCCACAAGAATTGATGTTTTTTTTACGCAAATGATATTTCAAAATTGAAGTCCAATGCATCCTTCACGTTTGAAGCAATCAAAATGTTAACATAGAAAATGGAAAAGCTTTTTGTCACTTTGGTATAGGTAGTTAGGTAGAATTCTCCCTCTCTGACAAGACATATTTCTAAAGGACTTGGGGCAGCTTACACCAAATATGATAGAAGTTGGTGAGTGTAGTCATTCAAGATATATCCCTCCTCATAGAAGAGAGGTTATTCCTATTGTGCCTTTACCTATTAATCCTCTAAATGCTCGACAGGAAATTAGGCCTCAAGTTCCTAGAAGATAGGGCTGACACTAATTCACTAAAATACAACTTAGGGAGTAACTTTTTGGCCATAAACTATAATCCTATACTTTTTTTGGAAAATAAAAGAAATTGTATGAATAATAGCAAAAGCTAAATCTACTTTACAATGAGTTGCTTAATCTTTCTACAGTTTAGCAAAAATTGAAATTGCAAAAATATTACAACAATGGTACTTTACATTAAAACATCCATTTGTTCTTTATATTAATATGAATTTTGCTTATTTTGTGCTATCAAAATTACCCTAATCGAGTTGATAATGTTTTCTGCAATCTAGTATTTTTCCTCCTCAATTCCCTTGTATAGTCTCTTGTTTATTTCCCCCCATATAGAGTATATGGTGTTTTTCATTGCTCCTCTACCAATAAGGTTTCAAGTTGTTATGGAAACTATAAAGAAGCTATTCAAGAATTATATGGGGCTTGTTTGAAATATATTGTCCACCTAAAATTCTATAAACTATTTGGAGCATGTTAACTACCAGAAACCTTATCCTTAGGATACATAATTCCTGAGTTTACTTTGTTTTTCTGGTGAAGATGGTCAGTCATCTATTGAACATATTGTCATATTCATTATTCAGTGTTGTGAATTGGCTAATTATGAAATTTTCAACAATTTCAAGCTTATTTTTTTTTCTATTTTGTTGCTAGGAATATCTTTTTTATGGCATCCTTTATTGTCCTAGAATTCTTTCCTTTCTTAGATAGAAATGAAAATATTATTTTATACTCAGTTTTTCAAACTGAACATGAAATTAGTATAGTCATATTATCTAGAGTTACTCAGAAAAGTGGTAAGAATGCAGAAATATTTATCACTTAGTTTAGGAAAATGAAGATTTGATGTCGAAGTTACAATATCGAAGATTTGAGTATATAAGGCTAGCTCTGAAGAGCCTTAATATTAAACGTTAAAAAATCTTAAGGTATAAAATTCTATGATTTTTATGAATTGGTAGTAAAAGTGTCAGAATATGAAGAAATTCCTAAGGAATAAGAACATAGGAAAATGCATTCAGTAGGCACTTACTTTATGGAAACAAATTCATATGACTCGGCAGTGGCTGAAGTTAATATCCCTCGAACTTGTATTTAATCTACTTTAAAACAAAAATCACTCAAAGCCAACAGTGAGAATTACAACCACCAACTACTCATATTCAATACACTTTTGATATCGCTAAAATAGAAGAAATCTTTGATTTCTTGTTATAGGAAAAGTTTATTACTTTACTGCTAAAACACAAGATTCCCACAAAGGAAGAGATTCAAGAGAAGGACCACTGTAAGTGTCATAATGTATGGAGTCACCTTATAAATTCATGCTAGGGATTCAATAATGTTATTCAAGATCAGATAAAAAAAGAAGTCATGTTGTTTGTCAAAGCTAACTAGACCATTTGATAGAAAAATATCTATTTCCACTAGTTGCAACTGATAATGCTACTAAGTTTGATTTACAACTATTGTTGGATGTCAAAAGGAAGTTGAAGATTATAAAAGATTGTTTGGCAGCATCCACGAATTTAGGTTTTGACAATTTCATTCCTAACTATAGTTTGAGTGCTAATTATAAGAATGAGAATTAAAAAATTCCTATAATCTAGTAGGAAGTAGGAATTACTGGATGAACTAATAAGATAGAGTTCACTCCAATTTTTAAGCAAAGATTTAATGTTTTAATTCCAAGCTTTCAACATAGGCAACCTCAATTTGTAGTACCACCTCTGCTGCCTTCATCCTACCAATGGCATCAAGTGAGATACCCTAAGAATCCTATGTCATTAACCAAAACTCAAAAGAGAAGATTTTAATGATAAAGAGCTACCACCATGTTTGAGGGAAGTAAGCCATCTCCTTTTGAGAAGTTCATCCTAATAAAGTAACCTTTCATAAGACCTATTCTTTTTAAGGAAAGTTCTTTAAAGCTAAAGAATAAGAGAAAACATGTAGAAGTTAGTAGAAAGGAGCATAAAAAAGTAAAGGAAATGTGCAACCCTTGATTTTTTAGGAAGTTATCCCAATTAGAAAGTCTAGATGAAAGTCTCAGTGAATTCTTCATAGTAGGGGAAAATACCATTTAATTTCCTTATGCCATTTCTTCTGTGAAGCTGCTTGCCTCTTTTAGCAAAACTTTTGAGAAGAAAGTAGAACCTTTGCTTGAGAAAAGAGAATACAAGGTATTTGTGTTGGTCATGGGTCCAGGAATTTTAGAGATGTACATTAAAGTCAATATTAATGGCAAACCAACTTCGAGAGTTTTGGTTAATAATAGTTCGATTGTGAATATTATGCTGACCAAGATAATGGAAGTTTTGGGTAAAGATGATACATATTTGACCCCAACGAAGGTTTCTAATGTCACATTTACTGACAAGAATAATAAGGCATTGGGGAATTCTCCTAAAAATGTGACAATATAGGTGTTAAGTCTTCATTAATAGATTTTTTCGTTGTAGACACTTCTATAAGTTATCAAGTTTTTTAAGGGAGAGATTGTATACATTCTAATTTTTGTATTCTTTCATCTCTTCATCAGCTTTTACTCCTGTTAAAAGGAAATTAGGTGGAAATTGTTTAGGCTAATTCTTGGCCTTTCCATTCTAAAGTGGAATTAGTAGAGGAAAAATTTTAAGATGATTAAGTGAGTCCAGTTCATATTCAAAAAATGATCTTATGGAGAATGTTAAAAAAGAGGTCAAGAAAAGATCAAATCAGAGTCTAATGAATAAACTTTATAGAGATAAATTATGATAGCTACAACCACTAAAGTCAAGTTTTAAATGTAGCAAATTATGGAGAAATATGAAGAGCCAGAAGGGTGCAAAAATGCTAAGCTAATTTTTAAAGAGGAAAAATTCTTGATAGGAGATGAGGGTCTAGTTGAAGATTTGAAAACAACCCCTATAAAAATAGATGACTTCGGGAGTTCAAGGAAATAATTCTAAGTAGTTTAAGAGAACTTTAGAGTATGTTTGTTAGTAAAAGTCTTGATCCGAAAATAAAGGTTAGATTAGGTAAGCTTCTGAAGGAATTTAGAGATTGTTTTGCTTAGGATTATATTAAAATGCCACAAATAGGTAGAATGTTGCTAAAACACATACTTACTATAAAGTTGAAATTTTATCCTTACCACTAACCACTTAGACATTTGTCCAAAGAAGTGGAGTTAAAATGAAAGAAGAGATTGAAAAGATATGTAAAGCTAGTTTTAGTAGACCGACCAGATATACTAAATGGTTAGCTTATCTTGTAATTGTAGTAAAGAAAAAACGGTAAGTTAAGGTTTTATGTTGATTTTAAGGATTTGACTGTTGCCATTTCCAAAGATATGTATATGACGCCCTTTACTGATTCATTAATTGGTGCAACGAATAAGCATTCCATATTTTATTTTATGGATTGCTTTTCAAGTTACAATTAGATTTTTATAGTTGAGGATAATATCCCAAAATGTCCTTTAGATGTCCTAGATCAATAGGGACATTTGAAGGAATAGTCATGCATTTTGTCTTAAAGAATGTAGGAGCCACCTATCAGAGGGCTATAAATGTTAGCTTTCACAATTTAATAGGTTGTTCTTTTGAAGTTTATATAGATGATATTGTTGTTAAGTCTAAAAGGAGTGTAGACCATGTTTATAATTTAAAGGAAGCTTTTCGAAGGATGAGAATTCATAATTGAAGTTAAACATATTAAAATGCACTTTTGGATTAAAAGCAGGAAACTTTATAGGTTTCTTATTCAATTAAAAAGGGATTGAATTATACAATAATAAGGCAAAAATGATCTTAAAGCAAGACCACCTTAAAATAAGACAAAACTTTAAAGGTTTTTAGGCTAAGTATATAATGTTAGAAGGTTTATTTCTAAATTGTTCGATAAGATGAAAGAATTCTCAAATCTCTTGAAGCTAAGAAATTTTAAGGAATCCTGTTAGGAAGAAAGGCATCAGGTGACATTTGATAAGATCAAGGAATACTTGACTAACCCTCCAGTTTTGATGTTGCCTTAAAAGGGAATACCTCTGAAGTTATATATTTTTTGCTGTAGAGGAATCTATTGGGTGTTTACTGGCCTAAATAATGAGCTAGGTCATAAGTAGGTTATTTATTACTTAAGAAGAATTATAAAGCCAATATAAAAGAAGCCCTATTATGAAATTATTCTTGGTGTTAGTTATTTCGAAGAACATTAGAAATTGGCTCATGATAGTTACAGATTTTGACCTAGTTTATTATCCTCAAAATTCAATAAAGAATTGGGCATTAGATGTTGGACCCCGCTTCCGGAGCCCAATCCTTTTGTAAAACATAAAACCGTGAGCGTGGTTATAACCCCGAATGGTTCATTCATTGAACCCTTATAAGACATTAGCAATTCGTATTCATTAATATTTTA
>JANKYE010000007.1:26996675-27006768 GCA_032467995.1 Erythroxylum dillonii | reverse complement strand
CTAACCTTCATTTCAAATTTAATTTCTAATTCTTCCCATGCCATTTTAATTAATGGCCCTACCTCAATAATAATAAAAAAAATTTCCAAACAAATCGGGATCCAACATTAGATGACTTTTCAACAAGCTACCCAATAATAGAAATTCAAGAGGATTTAGAGAATTTAGCGTTTACTTGCGAAAGGAAACCTTAGGAGTTGAAATTTGGAGGATCTAGCATAGAGAAATCAGTGGGTGTTAGAATAGTCATTGCTTCACCAAATGGATTAAAAACTCTTCTTTCTCTTAAGATAAACTTCCTATGCACTAATAATTAGGCTAAATATGAGGGCCTAATAATGGGACCTAAACTTCTAGTAGATCTTAGATCTAAAAAATTCCTCATTATGGGAGATTCTCAGCTTGTATTGTGGTAGGTAGCAAGAGAGTATAGTTACGCACGTTTAAGTTTGTTATCTTATTATGTTGCTACTATTCAATTACTGAAATTTGATAAGGTTGAATTCCAATATATTCCTCGAGAAGAGAATTAAAAGGCAAATGAACTTTCTCAAATTGCCTCTAGGTTAAGAATGTTTGAGGAGCTTGATTATAAGTGTATTGTTATGCAACAAAAATTCATCCATCTGTCTATAAAATAGGAATTTCCATAGACGTTTTCAACATCAATAAAGAAGTTGCTTAGGATTGGAGGAATGAAATTAAAAACTTTTTGAAGAATCCTAGTAAGAGTTTCTAAAATTAGATTATAAACGCTCACTTTTATATTGAATGAAGGAGTCTTATTTTGGCAAAGTAGTGATGGGCTTCTTTCAAGATGCTTTGTGATGCCTGAGGCATTAATAGTAATGAGGCAAGTTCATAAAGGGATATTAAGCGTCATGGTTACTATTGGTCTTTTATATTAAAGGATTGCATATCCTATGCAAAAGGTTGCTAACAATGCTAGAAGTATGGAGGAATACAATGAATTCCGACCGTTGAGTTACGTTATATAATTAAACCATGGTCATTTAGGGGTTAGACCATTAACGTTACTAGAAAAATACTCCCATTTTAATCTAAAGGTTACAATTTCATTTTATTGGAAACAAAATTATTTTACTAAATGGTTGGTGCCTCAACCTATGAAAAAAGGTTGATGTGAAGAGCTTGTTATACTTGTTACTTCTGATGTGAATAAAAAAAGGGATGGGAAGAGCTTGCTCAAATCAGCAGCTCTCACTCCCTTTATATACTAGGTTATCTTATTCATATAATGTAAGTTATAATTATAATCATACTCAAATTAAATCATAATCGTAATCCCTAAAGATACATTTCATAATCCTTAAAGATTTTGAATCAGATTATAAATCTAACACTCCCCCTCAAACTGGAGCATATATATCGCAAGCTCCAAGCTTCTTACGTAGTTGTGTTACACAAATCCCAAACAAATATTTAGTAAATAGATCTTCCAACTGGTCTTCATACTTTACATTAGTAGTTTTTATCACATTTTGTTACACCTTCTCTCTATTAAAGTGATATTCTATCTCAATATGCTTTGTCCTTTCATGAAAAACTGGATTAAAAGCAATGTAAATGGCTGCTTGACTATCATACATTAGCTCTATAGGTTGTGTTAGTTGAAATCCAAGTTCCTGTAACATATGTTTTACCTAGACAAGTTCTCAAATTGTATATGTCATGACTTTATATTATGATTATACACTTGAACAAGAAACTACTATTTACTTTTTGCTCTTTCATGAAATCATATTGCCACCAACAAACATGTAATACCCTATAATAGATAGTTGATCAGTCTTAGAACTAGCTTAACCAACATCACTATAGGCTCAAATTGAACAACGCCCATGGTTCTTATCTAAGATTCCTTTCCCAGGTTTGTAGTTGAGGTATTTCAAGATTTGAATAGCCATATTCCAATGGTTGATTTAAGGGGATTGCATAAATTGACTCACCACACTTTTACTAAATGAAATGTCAGACCTAGTAATTATAAGATAGTTTAATTTTCCAGTCAATCTCTTATAATTTCTTAAATCTTTCAAGAGTTCTCCTTGGTCTGCATCAAGTTTGAGGTTAGGATCCATTGGAGAATCTACCGACTTACATCCCAATAAGCCAGTTTCTTCTAGGAGATCATGAACATACTTGTATTGGGAAAGATCCGTATAATGATGAACTTATGCAACCAAATAGCCCGCTGTTAGAGCTTAGTGAACTTGACTATTCACTAAGTCCAAATACACATTGGCTTATTATGGACACATATGATGAAGAAAATGAAGAACTATGGAATCTTATGACGATAATGATTTTAAGGCAAGTCAAGAATCACAAAAGTCATCATACAAGAGTCCATCTTCAAAGATAAAAGGGATTAAAGTGGTATTAAGTATATTCAAATTTTTAACTACTTTTAATATAAGATTGTTATAAGTAATGATATCATTTGCATTTGTGATGTAAGCAACAATGTCATTTGTTATAATTATATAAGAAATTATGTCAATGAATTGATAATGTAATCAACTTCATCATCATGAAAGGGACATATACCTAACTTCCCACCCATCCTCTCTCCTATAAATAGAGGTTTGGAGTTACCCTTGTTTATATTTTGAGTTTGGAGAAGAAATAAAATAGTGTGTTTTCTTTTTAAATGTTTTAGAACTATTCTTTCTTCTAAGATCTTTTTTTAAAGATAATTTCATTTTGAAAAGAAAGGGTATAAAATAGATCCTATGGAGTATAACTAGTCACATAAAGGCTAAGAATCTTATTACAAGAGAATTATCACTAAAGTTAACTAAATAATAGTTAATTACAAAATGAATCATTTGAAAAATCTAGTACGCTCAAGTTACAAAACATTACATCTTAATGCAATCTCCATACTACGTTAATTGACAATTTCTTTAGCCATAATTATTCCTTTGATCTAGTTTTAAATGTTATGTATCAAGCTGTGAATGTCCTATTGTTTTTACTTAAATATCCTTGAGTTATTTACCTGCGATATTGCATATACATAATAACCACGAAAGTGGTTTTAAACAACTTCTTATCACCTTATATGTAGTTGACATTGCTTGCCTAATCAAGTACTTTCTTTCACTCATCTTTGATACATTGCCTATCATATAAGGCTTGTGCTTGCTTCCATAAGGCATTGGTGTAGCTGCATTTGAAGAATCGATGCCTTATTGTTTCTAGTTTATGGTTACAAAGGTAGCAATAACCACAAACTATTGTTCCTTTAAGTTTATCTTGAGTCTTCAACTTTTACTTAGTTATCAGCCATAAGATGAATGATGATTTTGAGGTACTAATTTTATGCCATATTAAGTTTCTTGAGGAAAATTTATTTTAATGGTTCTGAAAATCTGTAAACATTTTTCATTAGTGAATGAACACAATTGATGAGAATCCAAATCACTAAATCCTCCTTTTCTAGGTTAGGATTATAAGCATGTGTATTCTCTATTAAGCTAAAGAAGTGTTTGAGATTTCCAAACGAAATTTCTCCTTAAATCACCTCTTACTATAACTTCTTTTGAAGAATATGCGTAAGAATGTTATAAACAATGGTATTGTAAAGAGGTCCCTAGTTATACCAGTTTTCAAGCTAGAACAATTTTATTTCCATTCCTTATTATGCACCTTATCTAGAGAGCTATAGAGTCTCTTAGTTTTAGCAGTTAGAGTAACGTCTATAAACACTCCACTTGACTTAAAGAGATTCTTAATTCGCTTAGCTAAAATCATTTTGTTCACAACCTTGATGAAATTGATTTTCAAGCCACCTACATCATTAAGGGATCAAACATTAGTCCATTTTACTTTTTTATGACATTGTTAGCTTCTCCAATCTAGAGGAAGTCCTTCAATATCCTCTCAATAGCTTTGTTTATGCCTTAAAGGTTGACAGTCTTTATAATTGAGTCTTTTGGCTGTTATTAGGATCCTAAGGTGCTTGAAAGGAGGATTCTCTAGCTTTATAACTATAATTCTTATTAATTGTCATGCTTTCTATGAGCTAAACATAGAGAAATAGATGTAGGTCTTGTTTTAGTAAATTGTTAGGTCTAAAAGATCACTAAACTTTTGTATAGCAAGATAAGACTCCTTAATAAATTTTCCTTCAACTCTAGATAAAAGGATCAAATCATTCGTACAGGATAAATAGTTGAGCTTTACCTTTTTCACTTATAGTGTAATTTGAAGGACCCTATGTTGCTTGTTTCTTTAAAAATAAGCCTAGATAACACTTCTATTTAAATTGTGAAAAAGGTAAAGGATAAAGGATCCCCTTTACTTAATCCTTTACTTCTTTGAACACTTGTGTTAGATCCCTTTTACTAGAATGCTAAATGAGGTTGATATAATACAAAGCTCTATCCATTGGATGAAAGTTTTTTGATACCCTAGGATCTCTACCTAATAGAGTTAAAGGCTTTATAGATGTTGATTGACCTTTTTCGTGAGTTAGTCAATATTATAATAACTGCAAGTGCACGACATAGTTGTAGCTAGTACCGGTAAGTACAGGTCGATCCCATAAAGTGATGAATACTAGTAATTATCTTTCTCCTATTATCTAGCCTACGAATTCATTTTAGATTTTTAATAAAAAATAAAACTAAAGCAATTAAAGAAATAGGAAAACAATAATGAATGCGAAGACATTGAAATTCACTTTAAAAACTATTGTTATAAAAAATTAGTATCTAGGTTCGAATCCCTTGAAACCCTTAACAGATTGATCTTTTATCAAGCAATTGTTTTGTGGATGTATTGGACCATGGAGACTCCTATGGTATGCATAGTTAACCTTGTGTCTACTAACAACTAATCCTAAGGTCTCTAATTGAATTACTCAGGTTAAATTTTATAGGACTGAGTTACCAATTTATGAGTTCCTCCATTATGTTTAACCCTAATCCGGAAGATTTATGTCATCCTATCTCTGTGGTTGCAATCAACTCCTTCTAATTACGGTAGGATCTATTCACATTAAGATTTCTTAATCTCTATGTATAAAATCAAATTATAATATAATATTCTTAGGTTATTAGAACATATATAAATTTCATAATCAGATCACAATATCACAAACAACCAATTGCATCAATAAAAGAATCAAATCATATCAAAGTTTTAACATAAGGTTCATCAAACCTAAATACTAACTAGACATTTAGTTACACATGATCGAATACGAAATCAAATATACATAAACAGAAATACGAATTGAAAACAATAGGTTCATAATTCTAAATCTCCCTAATTGTCTTCTATCAAATGTTCTTGTCATGTACAAGCTTGATCTTATATCTCAATGATTTCTTTGTGTTCTCCACTTCTCTGGACCAAAATCGCACTTAGAGAACAAGTTCTATGCCTGGAATTACCTCCCCACATTTGCTTTACAACTCCTACTAACTGCCTTCTCTTTCACCTCCCAAAATGTCTCTTTATAACAAAATATAAGGTTTTGGGAAGATACATGGTCTCTTTCACGACCGTGCATGGTCTCCGGATATAGCAAAAGTGCACGGCCACAAGAAAGTGCATGGACATATGCACAATCGTGCATTCCTTCAAATTTTTTCATTATTTGTTTTACGTCGTGTTTTCATCCAAATTCTTCTCCTTTAAATCCATAAAGGCAATTATACTCTGTAAACACAATTGGAGTAAATTAAGTATCAAATATATGATAAAAGTGTAAAATATCAAGCAAAATATATCAAATATGGGTGGTAAAATATAGTCAAATATCCATCTATTAGATGTCAATCTTCAGTGATGTAGCTTCTTAGGCTCTAATAATCTTTGAATAACTCTCGCAATAAAGGAATATTATCTCTTATACTCCTACTTTTGATGATGGCTCCCTAACTTGAATTAATGATTAAGTTGACATTTATTTTTAGTTTAGCAGTTACCATCTTCAATATTATCTTTTAGATTATATCATAATATGAGATATATTTATAATCTTGCAATAAGGAGGGACTAAGCTTTATGGGGATAAGACTCCCATATGTTTTATTCACTTCCTTTAACATTTTGCCATTGGAAAGAAATTTTAGTATTGCCTTTGAAATCATGTCTCTAGTTAAATGCCAAGTTTTATGAAAAAAAGAGTGCATTGAGCCCATCAGGTCCTAGTGCCTTATTAAGGTTCAAGCTATAAAGAGTTACTTCTATGTCTACTTTGGTAAAATTTTTAGAGAATTAGGCTATTTTATCTCTCTTGATAAGTTAGGGTATAGAAGTTTTAAGCTCTTAAAAGGAAGAAATTTCATTAGTGTGATAAACTATTATATTCTTAAAATGGTTAAAGGTAATTATATTTAGTTTTGATACATGAAATTCATTCAGAGCCTAGAAGTGATGCTATCCTAGGATTAATTTATGTTTCTATCACTATCCCTCAACCATTTTACCGTCAATCTTTGTTTGATAAGAGAAACATGATTTTATAGAGCTTGGATATATCTTTGTATTGCTAGTTTCTCTTTTTAATTTATGCTAACATTATTAAGGTTTGCATAGAGATTACCTTGAGCCTGAATGAGAGTTACTTTTATAGTTTGAATCTTCTTTAATGTACTATTGGAACTCTTCTTATTCAAGTTCTTTAGAAAATCCATGATAACTTAGAGTTTCCTCGTGCAATTATATGTTTCAAATCCATTAAAAAAGTTCATAATCTTTTGGAAATTGACTACTGGAGCATTGTTTGATAGCTACTTTATTATCTTCTCCTTCCTCTTAAACCTTTTCTTCATCTTTAGCTTATCCTTCCTCTTGTCTTAAGTTGTTGGATACCCTTTATCAATTCTTCATAGATTAATCCACCAATTATTATCCTAAGTGTACCCAAATTACATCATTTAATCATCATCAATATGGTTAGCCTCTCCAATTGTTGCAACCTTAACATTGCAGAGGTCCACTTCGTGTTTCTGCAAGATGTAACTAATCAACACTAAGAATATAAAATTCTTATTTGGTGAGCTATGTTGATCCACACTACCAATAGAATGTATAATTAAATATGATATTCTAACTAGCAGATCTTTGCCTAAACCATTATAGAGGAGATCTTGGAGACACAAATATAAAATATGGAGTTACTTCAATCCACTAGAATAAGGCTGTATATTATGGCTCAGTATGTAAACAAATAGATGTGGTTTTTATAACTAGCTTCTTATATTAAAAAATGTAGCCTTCTAGCAAAAAAAGTAGTCCTTATCTCGAAACCTCAACAACACTTTACTTTGACTCCACGCATTATGAACTAATGCTTACCAATTTTAAAAATTTAACCTCGTACCCTCTGATGGTATCATCATATACTCTTTTATTATTTCCTCTTTAGCCATCACCTTAGTGCCACGGACATAGGAGGGTATTGCTATTAGCCTTGACTTATTTCCTCTGAAGCCATAACCTTAATGTTGATTATCTTGGCTTAGAACTCCTTCACCAACTCCAAGTAATAGTCTCCATGTAAACAATATATCCCACAGTAAATTTCATAAAATATAATGAATTTTGAAAAACTTGTCAATATTAAGGATTATGGTCTTTTCTATAACCATATAGTTGTTGCTTCTTTAATCATGCCATTCCTCATTTTTCTGACCAGTGAATCTAGGATTGTTTTAGGAAGGAGGTGGTGCTAAAGAGGAAGTTACATGACTCCTTTTTCTATTTGCCTTTATGTTCAATTTTTGAGCCATACTTAAACAAAGAACACCAGTAACTTTATTATAATTCAATTTAGTCACTCTATAAGCATATACAACACCAACTTTCATAATATAAAAAAAAAACAACATAGCCCAATATGAAGCACTCTATTTCACAATTACCACAAATTCTAATAACCATAAGTCAATACTCTTCAATATTCCATCATAATCAATGAAATCAATCCAAAGTTTTACCCAAATCAAACTAACAATTCTCAAGTTCAATGTCTTACTACCGTAAAGTTGAGGAATATTACTTGAAAGATGAAGAAAGTCAATATATATGCCAAATATATCTAAAAAATCTTATAATGCAAAATTCTCAATTTTTTCTTCTAAATTCAAAAACTTGTTGATTGGTGGATGATTTGACGATTTGAGAATATGTTTTATTCTTTTAAGAATGATTTTATGTTGGAATGATTAAATTTTATGTTAAGAGCAAAAATTTGGGTAAAAATTAAGGCTTAGGAAGTTGAGAGATGAAAGAGATGAGAGGCTTAGGGTTTTGGCAAAGGAAAATTTAAGTTGGGCTTATTTAGGATCGAGATCTAAGATGAGACTAGTGCTTAATACAAATTTGCTACTGTCACTGATTTGCCTTTGTTTCCTTGTTGTTTTGTTATATCTTAGGACTGATTCTGGACTCACTACTCATATCAACACTAGTTTTCTTCTGTATCTTGACTCTTCCTTGTGTTGTTTTGACACCAATGTCTATACCACAATACAGACCAGTACCAGTTAACTTCTATACCCTTTATTAGTTCTTTAACTTAATTTTCTTACATACTTTTTGCCAAATCTCCTCCCTATGGCCTTTGGCTCAACATAAATGAATATATACGTCAAATAACACACGATAATATAAGAATTTTAAAACACCAAAACTAAAACAAATTTATGTTAGTTACAAAACAAAAGTAAGGAAAAATCTAAGAAATTTCAATCCTCATACTTAAACATATCATTCCCTTCAATGTCAAATAGACAAGATAATAGCTCAATGATAAGAGCAATTAAGGTACATAAATCTCTCTTAATTCCATTCAAAGTTGGTGAGGTTAAACTCCAAGAAATTCCACCAAACATGTACCTACAAAAGAAGATAAAAAATTAATAAAAATAAAAACTAAGAAATTAAAATAAAAGAAAATTAGAGTTAGAATCAACAGGTGGTTTTTTATAAGTATTTTAACTAGACTTTCCACTTTACTTTTCACTCACCTAGGATCTTTGATTAGATGACCGTGATTAACTTCTTGCCCATAATTGAGAGAACGAGACATATTGATAGGATTAATATTATTATCTCTTAAGTATGCATAATGTTAATGATGAGACAATTCCATTACTTTTAAGTCAAGTGCTTCTTTGGTAGATGGTAAGGGGTTATACTTTCCTTCTAACCTTAAAGCATATTCACTCCTCTTTTTTCAATAATACCTAAAGCTTTATATAGTTTCAAGGATCATCACAAGTAACGTTAGGTAGTTAATGCATAATAGGGTTAATTGCGTCCATTCTATAACTCACTTCATTAAGGGTAGATGATCTTTTCAGGTTCTATAGATTTGGAACTCCACCTTCTATTTACTTACCTTAAGTGTCAACTTATCGTCAATTATAGAGTTTTCAGTCTTTGGAAGCAACGTGTAAGAGATAGCAGTTGTAGGTGGTAAAGGGGTTGCAGATGAAGTGTTGACGAAGAAGTAATTTTTTAATTTATTAAATAATAAAAATCTTATGCGGTGAAATTACAATATGTAGTAAAATACTAATATAACGTAACTCACTACATCATGCACATTAACGAAAAACTTAATATTAGACTATTTTTGTAAAAAAAATTGAAAGTTGAAATAGTTTAGAGCTACATTTCAAAGTTCGAGCTAGTATTACATAATTAAGTTAAATTTAGATTTTTTTTACAATTCACTCTCCTCTAAAATCATGCTAAAATTTCTCAAATTTAGTTCGAACTTGCTTGAATTCGTCCACTCTATTAAACTTGTAAAGAAAATATAAGCCATAAAGAGCACCAAATCCTACAAAAATCTTCTGAACACAAGCAAGTTACTCTCAAAATCAAACTAAAAATATAACCTAATTAATACTTATCATATAAGATCTTTACAATTGATTATAAAAATCTTATCTTTCAATATTAAAAAAGCATTATTTAATTACTTAGTGATCGTTACATTTTATAACCTAATTAATACTTATCTTATAAGATATTTATAGTTGATTATAAAAATCTTATCTTTCAATATTAAAAAAGTATTATTTAATTACTTAGTGATCAT
>JANKYE010000007.1:26983507-26994645 GCA_032467995.1 Erythroxylum dillonii | reverse complement strand
GAAAAAAATTAATTGTTTAATTTGACAAATATAATGTACAAAATCAAAATTATTATCTAAATTAATATTTATTAATTTATTGATAAATTAATAAAATATTTATTTATCGATTAATTAATAACTTTGTATAAGATAATAATTTTCAGATCTCAAAAATATTTATTTATATAAGTTTTATTGTATCTTTAAATAAATCAATAATTTATAAGAGATCAGTGTAATATCTTTAGATTAAAATAATTAAAAAAGTGGCAATAGGCTAAGAACATTAAGAAATCAAAGGCCCCTGGGTCTTGGTGAAAGTGACGTATCATTAAACTGTAGTGACACATGATGAGAGGAGGGCATAGTTGTAAAAGTATGGAAGCATATTATTTTTGGTTTGGGAAAGGGAAAAAACATGCCCGGTGGCATCGACACCGGATCAAATGTTTCATTTTAGCTCTTTTTAAGTAACTGACTTTGTCATGTCATTGCCGACTTGTCTGTCCTGTGTTATCTCTCTGTATCCACTCAGCGTCAATTCATTCATTTGTTCTTTGAACAAACCACAAATCTGACCAAATATACAAAGAAAGTGAAACCCACCAACAATTCACATTTGTACCTGAACGAGATCTTGCTTCCCAATCCCTTCCCTTTTCATTATTTCTCTTCTTCTTCCATACCCAATACAACTTTTCCCTTCTTCCGTTTCTAGTCTTCCCTCTCTTTCTGTGTACAGACGCATATCTTCTTCCTACACCACAGCTTTTCCGGGTATATATGAGTAACTTTTGTGCTTGTTCTCAATGTTTTACTCATTCCGGCTCTGATTATGACACTTCTGTTGGATCTTTTTCCTTTTAGTCTTCCTGATCATGTTTATATGGTTATCTGTTGTTTTCTTTCTTCTGTTCGTTTGGTTTGGTGATCTGAACTTTGATCTGATCTTTGGTTGAGATTTTCTTGTCTTTTAGTTGCTTTATTTGTTTATTGTCTGCCAATTTTGTTTGATCATATGTTTAATTGGTTCGTAATTGAAACTGTGGTCTTATTGAGCTCTATTTCTTTTAAGAAAATTGCATGAATTCTTCATTCTGTTTGTCAATGGGGACAAAGAAAAGAGTCTGGGACGTGGTCAAGTTGATTATAATTTTTTGAAATTGTTGCTTTGAAGTTATGATTCAAGTTTCAGGCTTTTGGTAATGATCTTATCGTAATTCTGTCCATAACTTGGATTTATGGGCGTAGCAGTTTAAAGCAAGTTGGGGATTAGTGTCACAATGATCAGGTGGAAATTCAGGGCTAGGTAGAAAGCATGCTCCCTATGGCTTTTTATGAGAAATGTAGCATCTGAGATACTAGGTGCTTCAATGTAGATGGTATGATTGTAATGGTTACAGCTGGAAAAATTGGCCTAGGAACTGCTTTCTTATGTATTTGCTTATTCAACATCCTCTACTACCATGCAGAAGAGTGCATGGTCCAGATTGCATTTAGTGTTAAGTTCCTGCGAGTAGTATGGAAATAATATCGTGTTCCAATAGAGGATTTGGGAGCAGAAGTTTTTATTTGTATGCATGTCTGCAAACATGTCTGCTTTGCAGACATAAACCGTTGTCTCAAACATGTCTATATGGGTCATGTTCCTATTTTCTTCATTTAGCTTTCTACAGTGTCAGACTCCGTATTTTGTTTTAACTAGTTGAAGCAATCATTTAGTTTCTGGAGTATGCATTGTTGTCTAGGCAGTTGCCTGACTGCATGTTTTGTAGTAAGATATTCTGGATCGAATTGAACTTTAGTTGAGTCTCCTACTCAACTCAACATGAGTATGCGAGTCTCCTACTGAATGCAACATGAGCATTTTGTTTTAACTAGTTGAAGCAATCATTTAGTTTCTGGAGTATGCATTGTTGTCTTGGAAGTTGCCTGACTGCATGTTTTGTCATAAGATATTCTGGACCGAATTGAACTTTAGTTGAGTCTCCTACTCAACTCAACATGAGTATGCGAGTCTCCTACTGAACGCAACATGAGTATGCATTAGTTGCAAACCAATCTCCTCTTTTCTCTATTATTAGACTCCATGATATTTCTTGTCTGACTTGTTGGGAAAATATTTCCTCTCTGGTTTAAACACTTCTTTTGCTTGAAGTTTGATACTTGTGAAATCAACCTATTTGTGTCTGCTGTGTGGTAACAGTACCCTGTATATTTTATAAGTTGCACTGGGTTCTTGTGCAATTTTATAGCAGAAGATAATTAGATATTCGAATACTTGTAATTTTTATTGTCATTAGGAATCTCAAGGAAAATTTCAGAAAATGTCTAGCTCTACCAAAGTTTTGGATCCTGCATTTCAAGGAGTGGGTCAGAGACCGTATCCTTTTTATAAGCAGCAGCTTTATGCATGGAATTATTTATCTAAGCTCTATTTAGTAAGGTAGCATTAGTAACTATCCTTTTATATATTAGTCAATCTTATGAATATTGAAAGGTTTTCCAGTTTACACTTGAAAATCGTTAACTTAACACTACTTAGAGGAACTGAAATTTGGCGAATTGAGAATTTTCAGCCAGTTCCATTGCAAAAATCTGAATATGGAAAGTTCTACATGGGCGATTGTTACATTGTCTTGCAGGTAGGGACATCTATACCTCTTCTTTCTCTCTCTGTCCTGTACTTTCGTTATAGGTAACAAGTTGGTCAGGTAGATTTGTTTTTCTTTTTGCTAGAATCATACATATAATTTCTTTATATATCAAAATGTGAAATTTCAGAATTTTAAGTATACAATCAACATTACTCTTCTAAATAATTTCACCACACATACTGCATGTCAAATGTGAGGTTATTTCATAGGGCTTGTGTGCGTGGTAAGTTCACAAAGAAAGTTAGGATGGCTGTCTAGTACATATCTTGAAGACATCATCTTGTGATTACAATGAAATTCACATTGTTTAGTTGCATCAGTTGTGTTACCGCTAGAATCACTGATGCTTTAAGAGTTGCTGCTGTAACGGCCGATCTGCTTGTATCAACAAAGCAAATATGCTTGTTGTAATGAACAATAGTTTTTGTATTTTGTAATATTCCCATCATTGTGATGGTGTAATAGCTTTGCTAGTGTTAATAAAATTTCTTCATTCATCTTTCAAAAAAAAAAAAAAAGCAAATATGCACTTGATTCACACTTTCATTTATAAACGGACCTTTATTGGTTTTCATGTCTTGTCTGCTATAGCGTCATAGCGTGCTTTATGCATCTTTTTGCTTTCACTTGGGCAAGCTTATTTTTCACAAATTTTCATTTTCATATTCTCATTTGTCTCCTATGCTATAGACAACATCTGGAAAGGGAGGTGCTTATCTATATGATATTCACTTTTGGATTGGAAGAGACACAACCCAGGTGCTCATTTACTGCATTTTCCATTTTCTGTTTCGTAAGTTTACTTGGTTATGTTTTGTCGTGTCCTATCATGTATTTTGAACTAGACTGTGGTCTCACATGGTATGACAACCTAATCATAGGATGAAGCTGGAACTGCAGCTATTAAAACTGTTGATCTAGATGCAGCACTTGGAGGACGTGCAGTGCAGCATAGAGAACTTCAAGGTTGTGAATCTAATAAATTTTTGTCCTATTTTAAACCGTGTATCATACCATTAGAGGGTGGAGTTGCTTCTGGATTTAAAAAGCCTGAGCAAGTAGAGTTTGAAACGCGATTATATGTATGCAAAGGAAAAAGAGTTGTCAGGATGAAGCAGGTATTGCATTACTTGGAGTTTAATGAAAGAAAGTGAGATTTTCTTAGATATGAACCTGCAGTGAATCAAGGGATTGGCTCAAAGGAACATTGGTTTGCATCTGTTTTTTGTAGGTTCCATTTGCTCGGTCCTCACTGAATCATGATGACGTGTTTATATTGGACAGTGAGAACAAAATATATCAGTTCAATGGTTCAAATTCCAATATCCAGGAAAGAGCCAAGGCTTTGGAAGTAATTCAATATCTGAAGGATAAGTATCATGAAGGGACTTGTGATGTTGCCATTGTTGGTAAGTGCATTTCCCATATAATTTTGACCCTACCATGAGGAGTTCCTGAAAAGTATACTATTAACGACCTTCAATGTCAGATCCTTAAATTGCTTCCTCTTTCTGTTTCATTATTTTTCTCAATGGTTTTTTACATTATCAGATGATGGGAAGTTAGATACTGAGTCAGACTCGGGGGAGTTTTGGGTCCTTATGGGAGGCTTTGCTCCAATAGGCAAAAAGGTTACTACTGAAGATGATATCATCCCAGAGAGTACTCCTGCCAAACTTTATAGGTACTTCTCATGTGTTCTGTTCTATGCAGATCAGTGAGGATTCAAATACTGGCATTATCTCTCTTCTTTTTTTTTTTTTTAAGAAAATGATACTGGCATTATCTTGTAAGTGTAATGCCTATTTTCTTTGTGGTATTGCATTTTCTTATCCTATTGAAACATGCCATCTAATTTATATTCATTTCTAATGTTTATCACATATTTGTTTCGATAAGTATATTGTAATGCTCAATTAATTCAAAATAATATGCTGTATCCGATTATGTAGTCTGCAATTCTGGGTGTAATATTGATATATCATCAGTAATAACTGTCTCCGGGGATAGTTTAATAACTGGTCACCTTATTTTTGGCTATGTATGAAGTGGCTTCTTTCTTTCAGAAATAAAATGTTGTAAGAGAAATTATATCATCTTATCATTTGAAGGAGACAGTGTTCTAGAAAATGATGTCAACTGCTACGTATAATTATCTTGCAGGTGCTAAAGATTAATGGTTTTAAAGTTCATCGTCAATGACCTGAAATTTGCTTTTGTAGAAACACAAAATTTTTAACCACATGATCAATGTTTTTGATACATGTACATTATCAAGATAAGTGCTGATTTATAATTCCTATTGACTCCAGTGTCACTGTTGGTGAGGTTAAGATTGTTGAAGGTGAATTGTCCAAAGGATTGTTAGAAAACAATAAATGCTACCTGTTGGACTGTGGTGCTGAGGTGTTTGTTTGGGTTGGTCGTCTAACACAAGTAGAAGAGAGAAAATCTACTTTCCAGGCTGTTGAGGTATAAACATTGCGTTTCTTCTTTGTTTAATTAAGAGCACGGAATGTTTATCTTTTCTAAATTTCTGCAGGAATTTGTTGCTAGCCAAAACAGGCCAAAAGCTACTCAGATAACACGACTTATTCAAGGTTATGAAACTTATGCATTCAAGTCAAACTTTGATTCTTGGCCAGCTGGATCTGCAGCCCCAGGTTCTGAAGAGGGAAGGGGCAAAGTAGCTGGTAAAAGTCATGTTTTGAGCCTGAATTGAACTCTAGTAGTCATAGTTAGCATTATTGAAATTTTGCACATATGTTAGCAATGCTGAAGCAACAAGGCCTGGGTGTCAAGGGTATGACAAAAAGTGCTCCTATAAATGAGGAAGTTCCACCATTGCTTGAAGGAGGGGGGAAGATGGAGGTTTGCTTCATATTTTTTTGTTGTATTTAGTTTTGGGATTATTTGATCTGGATGTGTAACTCTGATAGCAGTTATATTCTAAACCCCATTCCTTTCCCAGGTCTGGCGTATTGATGGCAACACCAAGACTCCACTGCTAAAGGAGGACATTGGTAAATTTTATAGTGGAGATTGCTATATCATCCTTTACACCCATCACTCAAATGATAGGAAAGAAGATTACTTCCTATGCTGTTGGTTTGGAAAAGATAGCATAGAGGTAACATCGTTTTTAGAGCACTTTTTGCCTACATTGTCATGGACTATAACTGATATTATAAAATATAACATCCAAGGTTTTTTCTAACAGTTCATTACATAGGGTTGTATATGCAGAAAGAGACTTAACATTTATTTAGCATGTTCTCATTGCCACACACTAGCTGTCTATGGTAGAATCTA
This sequence comes from Erythroxylum dillonii, assembly GCA_032467995.1. Lineage (NCBI taxonomy): Eukaryota > Viridiplantae > Streptophyta > Magnoliopsida > Malpighiales > Erythroxylaceae > Erythroxylum > Erythroxylum dillonii. The sequence continues at coordinate 26,988,694 of JANKYE010000007.1, read as the reverse complement.
GAAACATAGACTTTGATTTTTGTCCAACTATTGAAGTTAACGACAAAAATAGTCTTATTCCGGATACTTGAAGGATCATTTGGTATTAGAAAATTTCTAGATGCATTTCATCTTTTTTCATTCACACTTCATCCATTTCTCAATTATTTGAATAAAGATAGATGTAGTAACATATGATCTCCACATATTAGCCTTTTGTCCTTTTAATGTCAACATAGTTTTCATGGTTGTCTATTGACGACACTAGATCAAAATTCTTTGCTCATTGTCAATCCTAGTTACCTATTAAGTAGCCAACTTAAATTAATCAAAGTCAGCTCAACCAATTTGGCATACCATTTTTCAATTTTCTTACATGCATAAATTTTTTTATGTTATTCTATGCTCAATAGTTAAGTGCAGTTAAGATTCCTAGAATTATCAAGTTTTTCTCTTTCTTCGCCAAGGTAATAATAAATTGCAGACTTTTGCAACTTCTTCATGTCAAATGTATTTATGAAACTCCATAACCTTGTTAGTGTCATGTGAGCACAATATACTTCAACTTTTCACCATGTTAGAAGTAATGAGTTGTATGTTTTATTGTGCTACACTATTGTTTTCAGTTCCCTTAAGTGTATCAAAATGACATATAATTCTCTAGTTACATCTAGGTAAGTGTTTCATGTATTGCTACCATGAGTTGTCTTTATCTCTAATTGCGATTGACTCACTTCTGTAAGTGGTCTACCTTTTTATTCTTCTATACATTATGGTCATGGTTGTCAAATTCAGGAAGACCAAAATACGGCTACTCGATTGGCAAATACTATGTTCAACTCGCTTAAGGGTAGACCTGTTCAGGTATGAGTTTGTTTGTAAAGTTGTTCAAGTTTATAACTAGAATTATCATGTATAATGGATGTTTCATGTAGGGTCGTATATTCCAAGGTAAGGAGCCATCACAATTTATTGCGCTTTTTCAGCCTATCATAGTCCTCAAGGTACATTGATGAAGTTTTTTTGCAAATGGCATTTAAAGATTTAAATGAAGATATGTTATGACCTAAATCTATCAAAGGTATGGTTAACTATTTTACGTGATCACCTCAGGGTGGCTTGAGCTCTAGTTACAAGAATCTTTTAGCAGAGAAAGGATTGGCAGATGAAACTTACACTGCAGACAGTGTTGCACTTTTTAGGGTTTCTGGTACTTCAATACATAACAATAAGACAGTACAAGTTGATGCGGTATGTTACTATTTTTTTTTTCTGGCAAGTTCTTTTAATTTTAGGATTTAATGCTGCTCCTTTGCTTAATGATCTCCTATCCTTACATGTTCCTGCTGACATCTTTGCATGTTATTGATATCAATTATGAAATTCTTTGAATTGGTAATGTGGAGTTCACTTCTAGAAACTACTTTTTCCTTGTACCATATGAAAATTCTTTTCCCATTTATTCCTTTGTAGTGGCATTCGATGTTCCCCGTTGTATCTCAAAGAAACATTTTAAAAGACATGTTTACCTTTTACCTCGTTGTTCATTCGTCTTCTCTTATCGTTCTTTTGCCTTTGAAAGAGATAGATTATGGAAATATGGCTTAAGCTAGTCATGTGCTTAGTCTTTTTATATATAATAATTAATTAAATAATATGGTTACAAATATATAATTAAAAGAATATCTTATATTTACAATATACTCCTCAAGCTGGTGCATAATTTCATATGCACTAAGTTTGTTACAAGTATATTCCACTCAAGTGTCTCTCAAAGACTTAGTAAACAAATCATTTGGTTGCATTAAAGCTAAGTAGTTGCTCCCTATACACCTCTTCATAAAGAACACCAATAAAACAAATGTTCCAAAAACCTTGGTAATTGGAGAGAATTGTCTTCATAATTATTATCATAAACTTCGGTGAAGAGCTTAGCAATTAAATTGGTTTTGAGACAATCAATAGTGCCATTAGGAGGCAGTTTAAGAATAAAAACCTTGTGACCACTGACCACAAACGTTTCCTAAGGAACAGAGAGAAGTTATAGTGTTACTGTTGAGATACTAAACAGCTGTAAATAGATTATACTTAGATATAGATAGGCTGTAAATAGATAAGATAAGTTTGAAATCTCTTAAATTAAGGGATTACATTAGATAGCTTTAGATAACTTTACAGATTTAAATTCCTACTTGTAATGTTCTATATATGGCTATATACTCCTATTCAATATATGAGAAATAGAAAATTCTTTCCCACATGGATTTGTCCTTTAAGCAGCCTTCATTGCTGCACTACCAAAACCCTGTTTTTTTCTTTTCTTGTGTGTTCCAGCCTTCATCGCTGCATTCCTCCTTACCTCTCTTGTGTGATTCTCATTAGGGTAGCCTTAATTGCTACGGTATCTTCTTCTTCACTGCAGTATCTTCTTCTTAATCATGTCAACCTCTCAAACCTCTGTCTCCGCCAGATCTAACCCTCCAGAAGAATTCAGCACCATTCAGAAAATTGGAGATTTACAAAATATTCGGGCTTCCTATAGGCTTAATGGGAAGAACTATCTCAAATGGTCTCAATTTGTCCGTACATACCTCAAGGGCAAAGGGAGACTTAGTCATCTTTGGAACAGGACGGACTAAGGATAACCCAATGTTTGAAGCATGGGATAAGGAGGATTCCATGATAATGTCCTAGCTATGGGATTGTATGGGTCCCACGAAGTGACACATGCATTTTTGTCACTGCAAAGGAGATCTGGGACTACATTCGTCGCACATACTCGAAGGCTCGTGATGTTGCTCAATTGTACGAGATCAAGATCAAAATTGCAGCTTGCTAACAAAAGAGATAATATGCAAACTTGCTGCAGAATCGTGGCAAGAACTCAATCATTATCGAGTTTTTGAGATGAAATGCCTTGAGGATGCTGTCATCTTGAAGAACTTCATTGAAAAAGACCATGTGTATGATTTTTTGGCTGGGCTGAATGTTGAATTTGATCAGGTCAGGATCCAAATCCTTGGAAAAGAGGACACTCCGTCTCTAGAAGAGACAATCTCATTGATTCGAGCAGAAGAAAGTCGAAGGAGTGTTATGCTTGAACCATAAACCATGGACGAGTCAACCTTATTAGCAAAAACTGATCATCAGGACAAAGGAAAAAGTGATCTATCTAAGCATATTGGTAGAGAAAACTAGGGGAAGGAGAATAAGGACAACCTCTGGTGCACCCACTGCAAGAAACCGAGGCACACAAAGGAGACATGTTGGAAAATACATGGTAAACCGCCAAGTCGAGAATGGGGAAACCGTGGGGGACAACAGAGGTCCCAAGCACATATGGTAGATCAGCCAAAAGTTGAGGAAAATTTAGGAACAATGGAATTAAACAGTGAAGAAATTGAGAAGTTGAGAAGCTTGTTAGGGACTATTGAAAAACCTTTTAAGACTTGCTCTTTGGCTCTTTTAGGTAAACCTTTACTCCCTATTTGCATGAATGCCTCAGAAAATCTTCATACCAATTCTTGGATAATAGACTCGGGTGTCACAGACCATATGACACCCACGCCTCAACTCTTTCACACTTATACCCCATACCTAAGTAACAAAAGGATTGTAGTGGCCAATGGCTGTCTAGTTACTATTGCAGGTTTCGAAGATATATACATCACACCTATCCTTATTCTAAAAAGGGTTCTCCATATTCCAAAACTGTCGGCTAGCCTACTTTCTATTCAAAAGCTTACCCATGATCTTAAATGTTATGCTACTTTCTTTCCTTCTCACTGTGTTTTTCAGGATTAGGTCTCAGGGAGGAGGATTGAACTTGCTAAGGAAAGGGGTGGCCTCTACCTACTTGAATTGCCTCAAAGAGTTAGGAGTAACCTATCTTTGTCATTTCTTAGTTCCTTAAATAAAGATACCATTTGGCTGTATCATCTACACCTAGTTCATCCATCTTTTAAAGTTTTAAAAGGTCATGTTTCCTCATTTGTTTCAAGGATTAGATATTTCTGAATTTCGTTGTGATGTTTGTGAATTTGCAAAACATACTCGAGTATCTTTTCCTATTAGCAATAAAAGAAGCTCTCATCCTTTTCATTGGAATCATAGTGACATATGGGGTCCCTCTACCATACCTAATGTCTCTGGGGCATGTTGGTTTGTATCCTTAATTGATGATTGCACTCGGGTAACATGGCTTTTTTTCTTAAACAAAAATATGATGTTAGCCTTGTTATACCTAATTTTCACTCTATGATTCAAAACCAATTTGGGGTTAAAAAAAAAAGCTTTAGGACAGATAATGCCAAAGACTACTTCAACCAGACTTTGTCACCTTTCTTTCGATCACAGGGCATTATCCATGATTCATCATGTGTTAACACACCTTAACAAAACTGGGTAGAAGAAAAGAAAAATGGGCATTTACTCAACACCACCCCAGCCTTATTCTTTCAAGGGAATGTCCTTAAATCCTATTGGGGAGAGGCAGTTCTTACAGCCACATACATGATAAATAGACTTCCATCATGTGTGTTAGACAACAAAAGCCCCATAGAAATTCTTAATAGCTTCTACCCACACTTCAAAACCTCAAATGGCCTCACACCTAGGGTATTTGGATGCACCACCTTTGTTCATGTTCTTAATCACCATAGAGACAAACTAGACCCTCGAGCCATCAAATGTGTCTTCCTCGGTTACTCACCTACTCAAAAGGGATACAAGTGTTACAATCCGTCATCTAGGAAATTTTATATCTCTACAGATGTCACCTTCACAGAAAATACACCTTTTCTCTCCAAGTCATTTCTTCAGGGGGAGATTTCAATGATGGAAGATAGCACTTATGAGTCCTTCGAACTACTTAAAACCCTTGACTTTCCTCCTACTCCAACTCGTAGTGTTGAAACAATCGAGCCTTCTGAACTAATTACATCTGAGTTCCCCAATTCTACTACTGAACCAATGTCATCACATGACCCAACTAGCATTACTCAGGTGTATTCAAGAAGGAAGGTCGTTCCAGAATTGACACAGGTCCAAGGATCCAACTCAGACTCTAGAAATGAAATCATGGTAAGATCTGACTCACCTTTACACACACAATCTTTTGAACCTATAGTTGTTAGGAAAGGAACTAGAGAATGCACTAAACGACCACTTTATCCTCTATCTCACTATGTTTCTCTTAAGCGTCTGTCA
>JANKYE010000007.1:26969102-26983321 GCA_032467995.1 Erythroxylum dillonii | reverse complement strand
ATGCATTGGAAAAGAATAGAACATGGGAGATTGTTGATAAACCGAAAGGGAAAAACATTGTTGACTGTAAGTGGATTTTCACACCCAAATATAAGGCTGATGGATCTTTTGAGAGATATAAAGCTAGATTGGTGGCCAAAGGGTACACTTAAACCTATGGTATTGATTATCAAGAGACTTTTACCTCAGTTGCAAAGATGAACACTGTGAGAATTCTGTTATCATTAGCTGCCCACTTTAATTGGCAGCTCCTATAATATGATGTTAAGAATGCATTTCTCCATGGAGACTTGGATGAAGAAATCTATATGAACATCCCACCAAGATTTGAGGGAGACACGAGTAACAAAGTTTGCAAGCTAAGGAAGGCCCTTTATGGGTTAAAACAATCTCCTAGAGCTTGGTTTGGAAGATTTGCAAAAGTTATGAGGGAGTCTGGGTATAAACAAAGCCAAGGTGATCACACTCTCTTCATTAAACATTCGGCTGCAGGGGGAGTTACTGCACATCTAGTCTATATGGATGACATCATAGTGACTGGAAATGATGAGAAAGAGAAGCATGAATTGAAGCAAAGACTAGTAAAAGAGTTTGAGATAAAAGAACTTGGGAAACTAAGATACTTCCTTGGTATTGAGGTGGCATATTCCACAAAAGGGATTTTCATATCTCAACAGAAGCATGTGACTGATTTGTTGGTAGAAACAGGGAAGATTGGGTGTAAGCCAGTCTGTACACCAATGGATCCAAACCACAAGTTGGGAGAAGCTAAAGAAGAATTAGTTGTTGATAAAAGGATGTATCAAAGACTAGTTGGTAGACTCATATATCTTGCTCACACTCGGCCAGACATAGCATACTCGGTAAGCATGATCATTCAATTCATGCATGATCCAAGAAAGCCTCATCTTCAAGCTGCTTATAGGGTGCTACATTACTTGAAAGGCGGTCCGGGAAAAGAAATTTTGTTCAAGAAAAACAATACTCTTGCTCTTGAAACTTACACCGATGTTGACTATGCAGGTTCCATAGTGGATAGAAGATCAACTACAGGGTATTGTACGTTTCTTGGAGGAGCAAGAAGCAGAATGTGGTGGCAAGGTCATCTGCAGGATCAGAATTTAGGGCTATTGCTCAAGGATTGTGTGAACTACTTTGGTTGAAGATTATTCTAGATGATTTGAGAGTCAAATGGGACGGTGCTATGAAACTCTATTGTGACAATAAGTCAGCCATCAATATTGCTCATAATCCTATACAACACGATAGGACAAAGCATATTGAGATTGATAGACAATTCATTAAAGAAAAACTGGAAGAAGGGTTAGTGTGTATGTCCTATGTTCCATCAGAACGTCAAGTAGTTGATGTTTTAACAAAGGGGCTAAACAATTCAAGTTTTCATGATCTTGTATACAAGCTGGGAATGGAAGATATCTATTCCTCAGCTTGAGGGGGAGTGTTGAGATACTAAACAGCTGTAAATAGATTATACTTAGATATAGATAGGTTGTAAATAGATAAGTAAGATAAGTTTGAAATCTCTTAAATTAAGGGATTTCATTAGATAGCTTTAGATAACTTTCCCGATTTAAAATCCTACTTGCAATGTCCTATATATAGCTGTATACTCCTATTCAATATATGAGAAATAGAAAAATTATTTCCCACAATTACTAATATGATTAACCTTAGGAACAACAATAGGTAAGTCTAAATAAGATGAATTAAGAAAGGAAGGAGATTGGCTTAGAGATATTGAAGGGTGTGTACAAGAGCGGACTCTAATGACAATGTCATAAAATAGGAGTTGAACAGTAAGTCTTCTAGTGGTTAAACTTTAAACATAATATATTGATGGTATTGTAGAAGTTGTCGGAGCAATAGGTTTTGCTTGACACTCAATTTGTCTGATCCTGGAAATAAATTGTCAATAAAAATAGACACATCCAAAGACATACAAAGGAAGAGAAGAAAGTGTATCTCTAGTAACTAGGTTAGAAAAGGGTATTTATAAATGAAAGAATGGTAATGGTGTATGGTTAATTAAATTAAAGGTAGTAAGTGTTGGAAAGTTGGTATAGATGACTGGGTTCTATGGGATCTAAATCAACTTTTCCTTTTTCGATACCTAATTTGTAGTCATTTAGTTTACAGAGTTGTAGTTGATTGTTTCCAAAATTAACAATTCAACCCAACAGATAGACTAAAAATTCCTAAAACCTTCAATCTCTATTATGTATCTATTTTATGGTATTAGAGTTTGCCTTCCTATTATCCTAAAAGCCCAAAATTCCCGCACCTTTTATCCCATTCATTTACATCAAAGACGAAGTCATTTTCACATTTCACTTTCATTCTTCTGTTCTTGTTTGTCAATTGTTTATCACCATTTACAAGTGGTTGGTTTTGAAAACAATCAACTACAAATCTATAAACTAAATGCCTACAAATCAGGTGCCAAAAAAGGAGACAATTGGAAATGAGAAATATTTATTGGCATTATCACTTTGAAAAGCACATAAAGATCCACTGAATTGGGTTTGAATTTTAGCACAAAATATATGAAGATAGACAATACCTCAAAAACATTCTTTCATTAAGATAATACGTATCATATGTGAATAATCATCAATAAAGGACATAAAATAATAGCAATTAGTTTTGGGACCATGTAAGAACCTAACCATCAGAGTGAACATGAGGAAAAGAGACATTAGCTTGTTTATTAACTCAACTAGGAAGGGACATGGCTATGTTTATTCGACCGCATGACTTATAGAAAATTTCAAACACTTGGCTTAAATTTGGGACTATTAATTTTAGATTGAACAAAGATGATTGATCAAACAATTTTGAATCTGCTCCGACATAATGGCAGTGTCTCATGCAATAGAGGATGGACGACCAAAGTAGTAGAATCCTTGAGTAACGCCTTGTACCAATGGCCCCATGTCTTTTGGTCCTGAATAACCTTAGAAGATTAAATATAATAGAGCAGTTAAGATACTTTAAGTTTAGTTATTGAAAAGTAAATTGAGAGGAAATTGTGAGAGATAAATCACATACAATAAAGAAAGAGTAGTAGGAATGACTACCCATCATCAAGGTGGGAATGACTCTAGTTTCATGAAAATGTGAAGGGAGACATCTGAGAAATATTGGCTTAAGCTAATTTCATGCTTAGAATTTCTATGTATACATATTATTATGGTTAAAAGGGTTACAAATATAAATATAAATATGATCACTATACTTGTAAAATTTAGAGAAGTGAAGTATGATGTTTCTAGTATTCAACACTTCCATGAACAGGTGTAGCCAGATATTTCTGGTGATGCTCTTATATGTAACAAAAACTGCCATATTGCTCATCTGAGCCTAGAGTTATAGCTTAGATTTGTAGTCAAATGCTGTTTACAGCTATACCATTCTGTGGTTAGGATTTGATGAGAGGGTAAAGGGTTGAAGAGATTCATACTACTTTAATTTGCAATACTACTGTAATTTTCAAGTGTATGTAATTAGGTTCTCTAGTAAGTGTTTGATTATTCATCAGTGGCAAAGGGCAAGGGAATATGAATTTTATGATGTTCGCATTCTGTTGACAATACTAATAATGCTATCAGTTCTCTTGATTAGAGAATAGTCTTGATTACAGTCAGTCTTTTGCAAAATGAAGGTTCCTTTTCGAATTTCCATGGCAATTTCCAAGAAGATTAGTAGATATGGTAAAAATTTTTTTTTCATAATTTTGTCCAATGACGCAATTGAAATGGTAGAATACAGGATGGTGAATTTGCTACTGAACTGAATAGACCTTGTTTATAAGAGTAGGCAAGACCAGTCAAAAGGGCTGTCATTTCCATTCTTCTTCTCTTGTCCTTTTCTTTCAGGTTATTATTTAATGGCTTAGCATTAAATTTCATCTTCTTCTGTTTAGTGATCATTTCAAGTTTCAAATTTCAAATAACCTTTAATTGATACTCTAAGATGTTATTATCCTGCATTCTGTTAGGAATGGCTTCGTGATTATGAACTTATTGGAGATCCTTTTTCTGTAAAAGGGCTAAAATTCTGCACCTCTTATTGCCCCTTCCTTCCATGCTATCATCTTAGTTGATTTGTCATTAAAAAAGCCAGCCATCAATTAAATGTCCAGCTAAAAGTTATTCTTTATCAGGTGGCAACATCATTGAACTCTACAGAGTGTTTCCTTCTGCAATCTGGTTCTTCAGTTTTTTTGTGGCATGGGAACCAGAGTACCTATGAGCAGCAGCAGTTAGCAGCAAAGACGGCCGAGTTTTTGAAGGTAGTCCCACTGACATTTCTGTTGAAACATATCAATCATGTGTAGATTCTATGAGTGCTTTGTTCTGAAAGGTAAAATAATGACCAAATAGTTGCTACAAAGTCATCAATAATTTTAATGACACTGTTAACTAGTTAGTTAAATATAGTTGAATATCTTGGCATGGGTTTCAACTGAATGGGAATATGAGGTTGATAGAAATGGTTATGCCATGAAATCATATTGTTGTCAAGAATATAAGTACATTTGGGTCAAGTAGACTGAAACTGGTAAGTTCAGATATTGTTTGAATTTTTAAGTTGACCTTTTTGTTCTATATTGGGAATGATAGTTTCTTATTACGTCCTCAACAGTTCAGTTTATATTGGGAAGTACTAAATATGAAAAATGAATCAGTCTCTAGTGAATTTAACACTCATTTACTATTCTTTGTTAAGTGGGATGGGCATGGGGCAATCTTGGGGGTGGGTTGGCGTGGGTGTTCCCTTTGTTGTTTAACCCAGAATTGGTCCATTGAGTCCCTTCCAGATAGAAAAGTAAAAAGAAAAGAAGGTTTTTATAACAATACATATTTTCTTCAGTTTCCCTTAATTGTTCTTCTCATATTGCAGCCTGGCATTGCTGTCAAACATTCTAAAGAAGGGACTGAGAGCTCATCTTTCTGGTTTGCACTTGGAGGCAAACAGAATTACACTAGCAAAAGAGTTTCTCCTGAAACTGTCAGAGATCCCCACTTGTTTGCTTATTCATTCAACAAAGGTTTCATTTCTTGTTCTTGCTTTTAGATTTTTAGTTTTTCTATTATCTTCATGTACCTTATAAAAGAAGCTGATCTCTTACAATCATGTTTACACTCTAACATACCTTCTATGATCAATTTTGCTGCACATGGGTCCAGGGAAATTTCAGGTGAGTCCCAGACTTTGGGTGCATTTGAAAATTCTTTCCAGACAAGTGCTTAATCAGCCTATTGTATTATATTGAGCAGATCGAGGAAATTTACAAATTTTCTCAAGATGACTTATTGACAGAGGATGTCCTGATTCTTGACACGCATGCTGAAATATTTGTTTGGGTCGGTCATTCAGTAGACTCCAAAGAGAAACAGAATGCTTTTGAAATTGGCCAGGTATTGCTTAAACGACATTTCTTTCTGTTAGATTATTCCTGCCATAATATACTTCTTGATTTACCTTTTGCAGAAATATATAGACATGGCTGCCTCTTTAGAGGGTTTACCTTCAAATGTTCCTTTGTATAAAGTCAGTGAAGGAAATGAACCTTCATTTTTCACGACGTACTTTTCATGGGATCCTGCAAAAGCCATTGTATGTGCTGTCCTATCAAATCTTTGTTAAGCTATTCATTATCATTTCATTTTTATTTTGTTCCAACAAATCTCCATAATGGATGATGAATGCTGGAATAATTTTAAAAGCCAGCTTTTTTTCTCAGTTCCAATTACTGTTAAGTTTTAAGTTTATATGCACATATTTGATTAAATTTGACTGGACCCTCATTTTGGCAAACATTCTGTTTGAAACAGTCAGTTGCACTATGGAGGCAAAGGAACGAGGAAACTGTTAAAGTTAGATACCATGATTCTGTATAGGAATGGACACTACTGGCATTGGCATAGATGAAAGGAAAACAAAAACTGAAAAAATTTATATAGTAATGCAAATTATTCCTAAGAAAATTTGTTAGACATGTAATATTATATTAGTGTATTAACTTGGTAGAGTTTAGCGTCCTGTTGCAATTGTAAGATAAGCATTATAATCTGTAATATGGTAACACATGCTTGCATTAGGTGTTGGAATTTGTGAGGATTGTCTCGTAAGAAAGTCAGGCAATTTGTTTAGGATTTTATGTCGTTTAGTGGTCCCTTAAGAGTTTTTATAAGCTTTTCTCATTAACTAGAGTCAGAATATTTTTAAGTTGTGAAAGTTTGAGCTTTCATATTTCTTTATCAGTTCCCATGATAAATTTCAGGTTCAAGGAAACTCATTCCAAAAGAAGGTCTCGTTGCTCTTTGGTTTAGGGCACCATGCTGTGGAGGTAGATTCTTGGTTCCTCAGCACTGTACCTACCTGAAGCAAGTGATTAGTTTTTCAAATTACGCTGCATGTCTAATATCTATATATCATACACAGGCACCTATTTCCTATGAATATTCTTTGTTTTCCCCTTCATGAATTGTAGCAGTAATGGTTTTTGCAAACTCTTCTTTTGATGGCATATCTCAAATGATTTATACTATGCGGGAATATGTAATGCAGACTGCCTTCTCAGACAATTAAGAGCTTATTGTCTAGTTTCTGATATACATGCTAAATTTGTTTTTTACGAGTCTGTTTTAACATGGTTCGAGTATATACGAACCATGCATGCACAATTTGCTATTTTTACACAGCTATCTTATTACTTTACAGGAAAAGTCCAACGGAAATCAAGGAGGACCAACTCAAAGGGCCTCTGCATTAGCTGCCTTATCTTCTGCTTTTAATCCATCGAGTGACAAGTCAGCCCATTCAGTAAGTGAATTGTTCATGCCTCTTCCACATACAGATTATCATACTCTGTTGTCCTTGAATGAAGTATTTTCATGTCCCTTGAATTGCATTTGTTTTATGTATGTTGTCCTTGTGAATCATTATCCTCCGGTTAGTAATTTGATGCCTTCTTCTTCATCTTATGTTTACTATTGAAGTGGCTTGTTTGAAGTTTTAATCTCAATACTATTTGAACTGCAACCCTCCCATCAAACCAGCTACAAGAAAAATAGTAGAAAGTTATGTTGTCAAATTGCACCTCAGCCTTTTCTTTCACACCTTCAAGGTCCAACGAGTTACCCCACTAAGTTCTCCTATTTCATCTTGTCATAAGTGTATCAAAATTTTGGTCTCACCCACCTTTTTGTTTCTTTTTCTCCAACCTATTTCATTTTTTGGATTATCAAGAGGAGTGACCACATATAAACTTTGAGTCTATATGCTCAAAATACTTACCAAAATGATAAAAATGAAATTTCCAACATGAAAGTTTGTATTAATAGATGTTACTATACAAGATGCCTATGGAGTACTGTTCATCCTGTCTTTTTTGTGTCTTCAGACATCCCTGAAGCACGTTTTCTTTATATATCTAACTTGCATTTCTACATTTCTAGTAGGATCAGCATTCTATAAATTTTTTATGTTGTCTTTTTGCAAATTTTTCTTTACATATGTGACGATTGAATGTTTTAGCTTGTTCTACTTTCTTGCCTTGTTGGGATTTTTTTTGTTCGTTTCTTTATTCAGTTTCATATACTACCCTTTTTTCAGATAAATGTATTGTTGAAGCTTTTGTATCTGACAGTGCGTGCATTCTTTATACGATTCCTATGACAACAAAATTTGATACATATTGAAATGATGTGCTATAATCTTTCTGCAGGCCCCCGATAGGACAAATGGTTCAGATCAAGGAGGCCCAACACAAAGAGCTTCAGCTTTGGCTGCCTTATCCTCAGCATTTAACTCATCCTCTGGAAGCAAAACTCCTTCAAGACCATCTGGAGCAAATCAGGGATCACAAAGAGCTGCAGCTGTTGCTGCTCTGTCTTCTGTTCTTACTGCAGAAAAGAAACAAACTCCAGATGGCTCTCCGTCACGTACACCTACCTCAGAGGCTAGCCCCTTGGGTAAAGCTTAGTGTTTTTTTCTTTAAATTATTTGTCAGATGTTAGAAGTCAGAGAGTCGCTAAAGTGGTGACAATTTCATTTGATCCTGCTGGAGTGAACATTTTTTGGTACCCTTTTGTTTGAGTCTGACCTTGTTTTGGGTCATATTTATCTGAATTTTCTATGTAAATGTGTTTGCGCTCCTGGCGCTCCTGCAGCTGCTGAGAAAAGTGACGGTCATGAAGCACAGATTTCTAATGAAGGTACAGAAGTCAATGAAACTGAGGAACTTACATCTGTATCTCAAAGCAATGGGGAGGAATCAGAACTGAAGCAAGACACTGAAGACGATGAGCATGGTAATGAAGGTAGTCAGACTACATTCTGTTACGATCAACTGAAGGTTCATTCAGAGAGTCCTGTAACTGGTATTGATTTCAAGCGAAGAGAGGTTTGTCTTAATGTAAATTTTCTTTGCATTCAAATTTGTTTGTTGGAATAGTATTTCCAGAGGTTTTTTCTTTTTTTTCATCTTATGTCCAGGCTTATTTGTCCAAGGAGGACTTTCAGACGGTATTTGGGATGGAAAAAGAAGCGTTCTACAAGTTGCCAAAATGGAAGCAGGACATGCAAAAGAAGAAAGCAGATATGTTCTAGATGGAAATTCGTCTCTGCTTCTTCTCTGGCCAACTTATGGTTCCTTAATGCTTATGGTCTTCAATGCACTGTTAAAAGTTATATGCTTTCAATTGCATACATGCTGGCTTGCTTTGACTAGCATATCACCGTTTGCAGTTCATGAATGTCGGTGTGACTTGTATGCATGTTGCTTGTGATCATGCCAGAAGAGTGAGTTTTGCCCCATGATTTTTATTTTATTTCGTCCTCCCTTTGATTCATTTTCTGCTGCTTCTAATGATATCAGATTAAAGTGTGGCAGGAAGTTGGGTGATCCAATTCTTTTATTTGATCATGTATTGCATTTGTGATTATTTGACTTCATTTCCTTTACTATTTTTTTGCAAGGAAAAGGGGTTGTATATGTATTGCATTTGTATTCAGTGTCAACAGTTAAGGGAAGAATTTTGTTGTTTGAATAAACAGTACATATTAAGTATTGGTATTGAGATTATTATGGTTGTGAACAGAACTTGATATTAACAGTTCTTTCAAAGTGGGAAAATCTTGGCCATTAACTTCTTCTGGGGAAGAAGAATTGGCAGATAGGAACTGTAGAAAGTAAAATAACAGTTCTTTTGTAATTATTTCCATGATTTGGATCATAAGAAATTGTTTCTAGGAATGGTAGAAGTACACAAAAGTGGGGGTTAAATATATTGGAAAATTTTACCTTTTTTATTATTCTAGTCTTCATGTTCTTAAAATTATTACGTACTCTCTTATACAATTCGTTAATTATTATACAATTTTTGGTCAATTTTATAGTTTTTATTTATTTTTCATTTAAAACGATGTAGTAGTATAATTTTTAAGACCTTATAATAGTTAAATAATATTATAAGAAAAAATTAAATCTAATCACAAAGAGATTTGGTAAAATTAAATTAGGGTGAGCTTTGATGAATAAAAGAAGAATCGGTAGAAATTATCATATGTGAAACAAAGCAAACCTATTTTCAACACTCGGCCTTTCTGGCATTATAATGTTTTAGCTAAGGGCCCTCAAAATAACCCTCGCATGTGTAGCGTAGTGTAGTGTAGAGTAGTGGTCTATGACCATGAATTTAACATTCTGATTATCTAATGTGAAATTTGAAAGTCCTTGAGAGATCATTTAAGGTGTATCCCTTCTAAAACATTTGGGCCTCTTTGTTTAGTTCATAAGAACACTTGATCCCTGAAATGTGTATTCATTGGGTACTATTCAGTGTTAGAAAAGTACTTGCTAGCATGGACATTAGTTTTGTCAAAACACGACACCTCTGGCCCCAGACAACCTTTTCATTCGTACGTCACCTTACCAAGTTCAAACGGCCTAACTTGGAAGCATATAATGGCTCATCAAACCCTACCAATCATATCGTACAATCCTAAGAAATGATTGGAATGTGTCTACCTTGCAAGGCGAGCACGTGGATATTAATTGACTTTAATACTTTTTTTTAGAATTTAAAGATTCATTAAAAAATGTTGGAGATTACATGAAAAGAGGGTTAGCTCTAAATTGAGATGAACCCAATTGTACCACTGAAATTCACTAGGAAGCATACGGCATTGTTCAGCACTAAAAGTCAATACACTACATTTTACAAAGTCATTATGCGAATTGGGTATAACGACTTAGGGCTTTTCTCGACTCTTCGATCCCTTTCTCGATTAGGTTAGAAGAGGACATGCGATTTGTTAGCGATGGAAACATGGATCTCTGGAGTTTCTCACGTTCCGCTCTTCATACAAGTAAATCACTATGGAAGCTTTCCCAACTACAAAAAGTTTTGCGATTAGGATATGACCTTTTGTGTTTCAACTATCCAGATCTTGTGTTATCGGAGGCAGAGGAGGCTTTATGGGATAACTGATGAGGGGATGTAGCTCAGATAAGTATATTCCGTTCGATTATGAACAATTTTTGGTTCAATCTTGATTTCCTTTCTCAAAACCTTTCTCGGAACTTCTCAGAGAATCTCTACATGGAAGGATATGGTTCTGGCTAGACGATTGGTAGTTCCATCTTCTCACCCTCAATACTTCATCCAAGAATCTCAACATTGGTAACATACTATTCCAATCTTTACTATTATTTAGGGCATGTCTAATCCAAGTTCAACTAATCCGTATTTGATTTTCTTAAAGCGCTTCGGGGCTATCCAAAGATGATGAATCCGCAATCAATGTTTAACACAGAAATGTAGTATTCCAAGTAAATCCATGCTTAAATAACCGCAGTTGTTCCTTGGTTCTTGTAGATGAGTATTCTGCTTGTAACATCCCAATATCCCAAGTTAGGGGCTAGGACCCTAGAATAGGATAAATAAGAGTATACTGGGAAATTAGAAGTACATTTCATGCATCATACGATATATTTAAATATGTGAATTGTGTTGATATTTATGAAATAATTGTACATGCATTCATTGACATTTTTCATGTATAATTGATTTATAAATGGGAATTGTGGACTTTATTGTCTTGAAAATTAAATTGGAGTGTATTAAAATTGATTTGGTAATTTTGGTGATATTTTAGGTATTTTGAAAATTTAGAGTATTTTTGGACTAGGAAAAAAATGTAGAATATAAACCAATTATTGTGTGACACGTTGACTGCTTAATTAGTGACAAGTGGCTTACATGCAAAGGTGACATGTGGCAGTGAATGAAGACCACACGTTGTCTTGTTTTGAATAAGGAAAAATTACTGTAGCTCATATATGTTCTTCACCACCGAAAACACCAACACTGAAACTCTTTTCCTTGTTCTTTTCACCCATCACCGAAACAACTTGTTATGCATGTTTGTATATTTGGCTTCTAACTCTTAACTGCTAGAGAACTAGCTGAATATGATTAAAAGTTTGCGTTGATGTTTGTTTGCTTGGGAGGATTAGAAAATCTGGAATTTTTTTATCTTGAATTTTATTGAACCAAGTAAGTTTTTTGTGAATAACATTTCGATGATGTTTTAATGTTTTGCAAATGGATTCATGCATGAGTGATATGGGAAAAAATAAATTTGGTGATAATTAGTGAGAATGAATTAAGTACAAAAATATGGAGGAAAATACAGAAAATAAGAAATATGCGTAAGGGATGTCAGTTTTTGATGTTTATGTTATCTTGAATTTTGAGTTTTTTAAGTTTAATGAAAGTTGGTGAAGTTGTTAATTATAGAAAGATGTGAAAAGTAGGATATAGATGTTGTTGAGAATGGTTACTGCTCATGAAAACAAAATTGCAGTAGAGAGGGGAAGTAGAAGGTGATGGTTTACATGTATGATTTTGGTTTTTGAAGTGTGAATATGAACTAAAGTATTTTTACTGAACATGCTTCAGTATTTGAATTATATCTTGATCAGTAAATCTCCGAATGAGATGATTATTGATTTACATTGAACTAGAGACATTTGGCTACAATTTTAAACAGAAATTGAATTTGAATTTTGTCCTTAAGGGTCTTGAAATTTAGCTTGAAATTTAGTCTTGATTTAGGCTGTAGCACTACTAGTGACAGAAATCATGTCCTGTTGTTATCGAATAAACTGTATTGATGTAGGCTGAATTAGACAAAGGTGTCTTCACAAAAGTTGTAGCGTATTCTCTTAGTTTTCAATTAGATAAAGTTTGTAAATTTTGGATATTGGAATTAAGAGATATGAGTTATACAACTTTAAATGCATGATTATGGCCTAGCTAAAATTTCAAATGTACTCAGTCTGTAGTATTTTGAGCATAGCTCATAGAATAATAAACCAAATTATATGATCTTGGTGTCATTAGAAACTTAAGGCACAGGGGAACAATTGTCTGGAAGAAAGTTGTTGGGTCCGGGGGAGACAGGCCCAGTCATAAGCCCCTGCAACCCAGGGTCCAGAGGAGACAGGCCCAGCCATAAGCCCCTGCAACCCCCATAAATTGGTATTGTCCTCTTTGATCTGGGAATCCCTCTCCAGGATTCGAACACAAGACCTTAAGGTTTGTTTTATAGCTTCCACATACTCGCCTCTTACCACATGCTCAATGGTAAGAGGCGAGCATGTGGAAGCTATAAAACCTTGAGTTCTTGTTTTCGAATCCTGAAGAGGGATTCTCAGACCAAAGAGGACAATACCAATTTATGGGGGTTGCAGGGGCTTATGGCTGGGCCTGTCTCCCCTGGACCCTGGGTTGTGAGGGCTTATGGCTGGGCCTGTCTCCCACGGATCCAACATAAAAAAAATGTCTTAAGAATCCAACGCTTCGAAAATCAAGTCGATCGGATGTCAGACGAAGAAGTTATGCTCAAAACAATAGAGATGTCGGATCAGTTAGAAGATCAAAGGTCGGCTATCAGAGATTGGTCGGCCATCAGAGGTCGGTCAGTAGGTAGGTCGGTCAAAGACCAGAGGTCGGTCGGTAGGTAGGTAGGTCTCGGTCAAACTCACCTGAGCGACCTACAAACTTCTAACGCTCATAACTTTTGACTCCGAACTCCAAATTGGACAAAATTAGTGCCTATTTCATAGAGAAAAGACTGATCTACAATTTCATAAAGGAGTCAACAGCAAAATTGGTCGCGAGAGGAGTCAAAAAGACCCTCAAAGGTGACTGGTCGATCGGTTTCACACTAAACAGCATAAGAACTTCCAAAAATCATAACTTTCTACTCCCTTATCCAAAAATTGGATGCTTTATACCCATGGAAAGATAAAAATAAGTTCTACAATATTCATGAAGAAATTCAAAGCAACTTCAACCTCTAGCTAAGTCAATTTTCGATCGAAGTTTCTGTCCTATTACAAAATCACCCAAACATCATCCAAACTTCAAAATTTCATATCTTTCAAATCTCACATCTATAAATAACATATGATACATCATTTTAAAACTCTTCAATTTCTCTATAACTACCATGAAGATCATTTACTCCAATTCTAACCCCATCAATGCGGCGATCGGCCTCAAAGCACAATACACACAAATCTATACTTAGTAACATTTTTTCGAAACAAAGCCAAATACATTTAACTTCGAAAACTCATAACTTTTGATCCCGATATCGAAAAATTGCACTCTTTATAACGACAGAAAACTCTCAACATAATCTACAAGATTCATGAAGATCTGCCTAAATCAAAACTTAAATATTCACCCCTAAAAAGTCAAACTTTTCTTAATTTAACAACTTTTCATACTTTCACTCTTTATTTCTAAATTTTCAACTTTCATTTCAATCTTCTCAATCATCTCATTCACTTAACTCCTATAGCCTATACAATTCTATTCAAATTTTAAAGTCATCAAATCTTATCAATTTCTTTTCTCATTAATTTTCTTAACGCATAAATTCATCTATAACACAATACATATACAAAAACACTAATTTAAATTTATTTTCATATTTCTAATTTCCACCAAAAGTTCGGGGTCCAACAATTCTCCCCATCTAAAACAAAATTTCGTCCTCGAAATTCTAACTAAAGAATTCACCAAGTGACACGTTCTGTCAAAACTAATTTCTTCTAAATGATCATAATCAATCACTTTCTTAACTAATTCCCCATCATACATATTCCTCAATCT
>JANKYE010000007.1:26957488-26969002 GCA_032467995.1 Erythroxylum dillonii | reverse complement strand
GCTCGTTATAAGGAACCAATTTAAGCGCAAAAGTCATCAATTAGGAGTCAACGAGTGCATAAATAGTTAAGAAAATGTGGCCAATTTATAAAGTAAACTTGGCTCAATCAATCATATTTGTATGTTCCCATTCAATCTCATTCCCGTATCATTGAACCGTAGTTCGGAATTCATCATATAGTTGAGAAGCACACTTTCACTTACATGCAATTACTCATTCAAAACACATTTAGCATCAAATTATGTACACTTAGTTCATCCAATTCACATTCAAGTAGCACTTCAATATCCAAATCAAATATAATAATCATTGGACCTCCTTTCTGGAACCCAACATAAGCAATCATATTCACACAATCTTTTCAAAATCAATCAATATAAAAATGTCAAACAAAACAAACGTTGGAATGAAACAATCTAGTTCTACTCACAGTACACTCCAGATTAGCATTAGCTTCCATGATCTGGAAACGTCTGGATGTGGACATTCTATCTTGTATCATCATTATGCAAAACACATATTGCACACATATTAATAATTGCACAACCACATAAACATTCAGTTTTACACACATGTGTATGTGTAATGTATAATGCATGCTCAATGACAATCCCGAGTATATGTTCTAGGTCCCATCTTATGCTCATTCTCAATTCATGATTCATATAGTCTAATTGAACTTATACTTACATTTCATTTGCATATGATCACTCTAAATTATCCATTCAATCTTTACCATTTTGTGTGTCTAGCTTATTCATAAGCTTACACCTCAAGAATACTTGGTCACTTTGTATCATCACTCAATTTCTTGTCATCTCTTTTCTAACCTTATATGTTCTTATAATATCCCATTCTCATCCACAATTAATCATTTATACATATTACTCACTTCTTTGAATCATAGTTACAATCATATGAACATCTTCATTCCCATTATACTCAAGCATTTGATACTTTGATTTCATCCATTCATTCACTAAGTTTTAACCTCCAATTTCACTTCAAACTTATCATACATTAGTCCCATAGACCAAGGATCATTCTAGGTTAACTTTAAGACCCCTTTAAGGCTTAATTAGGGTCATTTGACCCATGAATGTCTGTTAAACGGATATCAATGGACTTTTACGGGTCACTTACAAAACCTTGAAAATTTGACCCTCTAGACCTCAACATCTCGTTTTGTGGTCTTCATAGAAGTTGTAGATCTCGAAGGTTTCTTTAAAACCATACCTAAATCATCTCATTCCAAGTTATATAAAAAAAGTTATGCCTCTTGCACTAAAGTATGTTCAATTGGTTTTTATGATTTCCAAATTTCTATCTCTTCACTTTCAACTTTCAATTCCTCATGCTTAATCAATTATTTCTAGTTCAATACTCATCATTTATCCATTATTATAACTCAATTTCAACTCAATATCATCCATAACCAAAATATAGCCCATGATTGCTCATAAACACTAATAACAAAACATATATATATATACACATTCATCATCAACTTCATCACTCAATACTCAATTCAAATCAAAATTAGAAACTCTTAAAGACAGAATTTGAATTCTATGTCTTCATAGAAAATGTAGCCTTATTTCTCTACTTTAACCTGAATCAAAAATCATCTCATTTGGATAACTACATAACAAGTTATGGCTAAATTACAAAGGTATATCAAGTGGAATTGTTACAGCTAGCATATTCCAGCCACTTTACACACCATTATCAATTTGTCTCTAAATTTTTTTTATCCTAATTCTTCTCTTTTCAAGACATTATACTTGTATTTTATTTAACTTCCATACCCCATCCAATCCATTCCTAAAACAACCAATTATCCATGTTTTTATCCATAAAAAACATAACATAATAATATCCATTCAACATTCAAAATTTTCTGCACTTCATTCTAACTCTAAAACATTTCTATATCAATTTATGAATCATTAATCATCATCCATATAAAAACAAGACATGAATCTACCACATTCATCATTCACATTTTTAACATGTACCCATCCTCATTTCATGACCATTTTTACCTATAACTATCATCAAATATGCTTCTATTAAGACAACCCATGAGATACAAAGTTTACTTACATGTTTAGCTCCAAAACTCCCTCAAGTCACCAAGAAACCCTAGCTCCTCCAACATGCACGAAAATCATTTTGAAGGTGAAATGGGTTAGGTCTTTTAGCAAGAAGAAGGAGAAGACAATGAATATGGAAGAAACCAAGTGAAAGAGTTGGATAAAAAAAAATCAAACATGGTGAGATGAGAGTAAGTTTCGTAGATGAAGAGAATGGAGGAGATGAAGAAATGAAGAAGTTGAGCAAAAATAGGGGTGGGTGTTGTTCTTGACAAGTAAAAGACCAAGTGATGTGGTCTTTTACTTAATAAACATGTGACTTAATTAGTGCTGTGGCAAGTGACACTTGTCACTTGCCACGTGTCACTCTCTTATGGTCCCTTTTGGTCCACTTTAAGAACTAGTCCATTTTAAGAACTAGTCCATTTTGTCTCCAATTGTCTCTCAATTTTCAATGACACAAGTAATTAAATCCCCAAGTCCTTTATAAAAATTTCCATTACCATTTGACCCTTATTTCTACTACTACTATTCATCAATTATTCTGTCACTTAGTATTTTTCCTAGTCTAAAAATACTCTTATATATCAGAAAATTCTCAAATTTTCTCCAACAATTCTAATCCACTACTTATACATTGTCACTCAATGTTTAAGACACAAAACCATAATTCGCATCAAAATCACATTAAAATAATCATTTATACCCGAAAATGTCAAATGAGTGCATGAACATTTCATTTTAATTTGTGCAATAATCAATTTCACATATGCGTATGCTAACACTATGCATGAGCATGAAATGCGCTTTTCTAAACTCTCGTTACTATTTTCTCAATTTCATAAATCCAGGGTTCAAACCCCTAGTAAGGGAACGGGATGTTACATTTGGAGTACAATTGATCTTTGCATCGGTTTATTATAGAATTATACCCGAGCATAAGTCATTGAACATGCATATTGCATGATACATTTATAAAAATGCATATTCAGTTTTATGAACAATGTGGTAATATGAAATTGTATTTGAACGCATATAGAAGAGCAACTAGAGTGACTGCTTCCAGATATTGTTGGAACTTCAAGGCAATAAGCAAAAAGGGAGCAATTGTGAGTAACCTAAGATGGTCTCACCTTAATTTATTCTGTTTGTTATTGAGTTGAATTTGATATGTGCTAATTGTGTTCTGAATTCTGGAAAATAATTGTCTGAGGCATTTGATGCATATAAATATCATTGGAAGTGATACTTAAATATGAATGAGATTGAGTATTTGATTCTCAACTGAAAAGTTGAATGCCAGACCTAGCCTAATGATTACCATTAATGCGCAAATACGAAAATGAATGCGATTGAATGTGATGAGTGAATTATGGCATGCATTTCATTTCAATGCATGTAATATGAGGCAGTTGTGATTGATGTTCCCGGTATAAAAAAAAGAGCTTAAAGCTCAGACATTTGTGATTAGAGCCTAAGGCTCAATGTGTTTAAAGAGCCTGTATCCTCAACGGATAAGGGACAATATGAAAGAGCCTGGTATCTACAACAGATATGAGACAGTGAAAAAGGCACATAGTCACAACAACGTAATAAATGAATTGAGTTTTATAAACATGGCATTCAAATATGATATGAATAAATTGAATAACTGCATTGTTATGATGACTTCCCTTGTATAAACATGTGATAATAAATGGTATAAAATTGTGTTTGAATTATGATATTTGTGAACAAATGATTCATAATATTACTTGGTGTGACCAAGTTGATGTTAATTACAAGATAATATAAATTTTTATGTTGTATGACAAGAGTGAACCATCGAGGATGGTTACTCTACTAAATTCGCAAAACTTATCAAAATTACAACGTTGACAATTTTAGGTTCGAGAGAGTGATGACTTATCTACTAAGACTGCATTTTGGTACAAGTTATAGCTCAAAAGTTGGTCAGCTAGGACTGAAGAAATAGTTTGCTTTAATTTTTATTTAGTTTCCTTATGTATGTAGCATTTTATGTAGACTAATTTGTAAACACTCTAGATTGGCATTGTAAAATATGGATGATGGTCAATGCTACAGTGTGAATTATAGTTTGAGAAATGAAATGAGGAAAATTTTGGTTTTCAGACAATGTGTTATTTATGGTTTTACTTACGATGCCATGTGATATAGTGAAGGTGAAATGGTTAACGCACCATTTCTATCGAGCAAGTTCATATGTATACAAAGGGTGCACGTGCATGTGTCAGATGGGAGTGGGGTGCTATAATGCTTATGTTGAGCTGTGGCTGAATTTCCTTCCTACAGTGTGAATTGAGTAGTTAGAACTTTGGAGAGTTCTAATAGGCTAATATTATAATCTCTATACAAGTGTCATTCTCCTAATACAGTATAGGTTCAACTGATTAATGATCAGTTGCTCCCTTATGCTGGTAGTAGTGAGATGTATAAGAGATATTAGCAAATTAGCCTTATCTTTAAATCTTCTACTATTCCTCTCATTCCAGATTACTTGAGCATATATAGCCACTGAAAGTAACAGAATATCCTCATCATGTTTAGACATCTACAAGTTTGGTATACCCTATAGAATATCTATGAGTCTGCCATAGGAGTAGTCAGGGGCACATAAATTAGAGATCTTTGCCCAAACTTCTCTTGAAAAGACATAATCAAAGAAGAGGTGATCTCTAGTTTCATCCTTTTGTTTACATAGGATACATATCTTAGAGGAGGTTAAGAAATTCAATCTATCCATAGTACTAAGTCTGTTCAACATAGTTAGCCAGAGCATAAAGCTAACATTAGGTCTCAATACTTATTCCATATCAATGTGTCCCATCCTACACGATTAGTAGTCCCCTCCCTCATTCTTCTAACTTCCTTATTAGTAATCTCTAAGACAGGAATACCCTTCCATAAATAGATATCCCTCTCCCCCTGGCTTCTAAATTGAGGTAAGAGCAACAGTCTAGTCTCATCTGAAGAAAGGGACCAATTCCCATTCTTGACAATTTCTTGGAGCTTAGTATCCTTAAGGAATTGGTTTAATAGGGATCTTTCCAGTTGATTTTGTATTAAAGGTCCATTCCCTGTCCAATTGTCATACCATAAGGAAATTCTTTCCCCTGTCCCAAGCAGGTATAACTATTATTAATTTTTAGAGCCCAAAAACTCCCTCCCTTTAATAGGTAGGAATGAGTCCAATTGGACCACATAGTCTATTTTTCACTTAGAATTCTCCAAATCCTCTTGGATATAAGAAATCTGTTTTTACTAGATATTGACTCCAGTCCTAATCCTCCTTCCTCTCTCGGTTGGCAGATTTTCTTCCAACTATCTTTGGCTATTCTTCTCTCTCCATTCCCTTTTTCCCATAGAAATTGTTTCATTAGTTTTTCTATCGTTTTAATCAACCCTTTTGAGAGAAAAAGATATAAACACCAATAAGTATGCATAGGCATGATCACCGATTTCAGTAGCTGAATTTTCCCTCCATAGGATAGTGCTCTATTTGACCATGCCCCCAATCTTTTCTGGATCTTTTCAATTAAAGGAATGCATTCACAAAACCCAAGCCTCCTTGATGAGATAGGAATCCCAAAGTAAAGGAGAGGAGGATCTTTAGTTTCCATACCCGTAGTGTGAGATAAAGCATTTGAGAGATGAATAGCACTTTTAGAGAGAATGAGATAGCTCTTGCTTTGGTTCACACACAACCCTGACAGCTCCTTAAATAAGTTAAGAGATCTCATTAACAGAGTGACTAAGTAGACATTAGCCCTACTTAAGAGAATAAGGTCATCTGCAAAACATAAGCTAGTTAGAGAAATTTTCTTATATTTGGAGTGGAATCTGAATTTAGGGTTTATTGAGGTGTTGTGCTTCAGTAATTGAGTGAGAACCTCCATGCAAATTAGAAATAGGTAAGGGGATAAAGGGTCCCCTTGCCTAAGACCTTTTTTCTTTTAAACATCTCCGTGGAACTCCCTGTAGCACCCTACTCCCGTAGGACCCGAACCCGACATCGTAGGTGATATCCGAGTCCGTGCCTCACGAGGGTGGCATGCTAGAGTACTTGAATACAGTCAAAATTTTGTTTTTTTGAATACAATCATATGCTTGGAAATCAGTAGGCACTTTGGGCCCGCTTTAATTTGTAAACATTTTCAGTCATATCAATACACTCAACATTTTTCAAGATAGCCATTGAATGTACAAAAATCCATAATCAAATTGGGCCCAATTTTATTCATAAACATTTCAGTGAACACATTTACAATCAATAGAATTCCAATAGCCAATTGGGGCCCCCTATAAATACAAAGCACTATACACTATTCGAATGGTGTCACCAACACAACGATTGTTATGCCCGCAATTAATTTGAACCATACATCAATCTCATTTCCCCATGAACTCCAAAATATCCGCTTTACACTTGTCACCAAGAGTCAAGTTTGTTGGTAAACTGAGAAGGGATGCATTGTGTTTGGTGTAAAGGATCCGACCATCACAGATTATTGAATTGCGGAGACATTAATTACGAATATGAGGAAAATATAGGTTCCCGTTATATTATGTGTCAATATGTTCAGGTGATACAAATTTGATATGACGACTGTGTTACCAGCCCAAGAAGTAAAGATTACAAATAAAGTGAAGTATGTGGAGAAACTAGTGTAAATGAATAGACGTCAGAACATGTCAATGTGAAACTTGATAGAAATGAAATGAATTGAGGAAATCATTCAAGAGAAGAAGCTAGTTGGGAAATTGAGAAAAATATAAGAGAATTTTACCTCATTGGGGAAAACAGATACTTAGTTATAAGAATCAATCATGGGCACAAGGAGTTTTGGGTTGTAATTGTCGGAGGTAACAATGCCCCTGACAGTGTTATACTAGTGAAGAGTAGAGTGTCTCCATTGTGTTTGGATTGGTTAGTGACTATGACCATAACGATATATGAATGTATTTGAAAAATGGAGAAGAATATTTTGAATATTTAAGGAAATCTTATATATATATAATGGAAGCTTCATAAAAGTGAATCTTAGCTTGATCACATAAATTGTGGGTGGTCTAGTATTTGAACATGGCACATTGGAAGACTTAATACAGATAGAGGAAATTGCAAGGAATATATATATGGGGTTTGGAGTTAGGTTGGATACGCCCAGAAGTTGTTAAAGGTTTTCTGGTCTTAACTCTTTGACAAAAATGTGTGAGGAAAAGCGTGTGAATCGTATGACCATTTAGGCACATATACCGGGAAATGTCATAAATGCATGTATAGTCCTTTTATGTGCAAATTTCACTATTCACGTGTAATGGTATGTATGAATATTTCAAAACAATGCTAACCACTCTTAATCCTTTCCAAATTACTATTCTACCCTTCCCATCGGGGGTGAGATGTTACACTCCCATTTATCAAAATCCCATGGGAAGCAGCAGAAATGCATTCTTGAATCCATTTATGAACTTTATGGGAAAGATCATTATCCCCATTGTTTTTAGTAGGAAGCTCCAAATCACACTGTCAAAATCTTTCTGTAAATCAATTTTGATGGTGTAATTTTGAGAACTTCTCTTGCGATTGTATCCTTTTAAAAGCTCATATACTATAAGGATATTGTCCCCTGTATCTCTGTTAACCATAAATGCACCTTGATTCTCACTAATGAGAAATTTTAGGACCTCCTTCATCCTATTAGCCAAAATCTTGGCAATGATCTTGTATGTGAAGTTTTTACACGAAATAGGTCTGCAGTCACTCCAAGTATCTGGGCTAGAATTTTTAAGCATCAAACAAAGATTGGTCTTGTTTATTTCTTTCAGTAGAACCCTCTTAAAAAAACTCGTGCACTGCCTCCTTGACTATCCCCCCAAACTATTCCAAGTTTTTTTATAGAAATACTCATTCAAGCCATCAAGTCCTAGGGCTTTAGAACCGTTCATGTTAAAGACAACCTTCTCAATTTCTTAATCTATGACAAGTCTTATTAACCAAGCAACTTCATTTTCAGGAATTTTAGTAGTGACAATTGTCCAAGATCATAATCTTGCTCCAACGGGGTAGCTTCTGAACCCGTTATATTGTTGTAGAAGGACTTGGCTTCTTTAGCTAAGTTATCTTGTCCGAAAACTTCCACACCTGCTTTAGTTTTAATAGAGGAGATTCTGTTGGTATTCTTTCGAGCCAACATAGAATTGAAGAAGAACTTAGTACATCTATCTCCATCATTCAGCCAATTAATTCTAACTCTTTGCTTCAATAAAGAACATTGGTCATCCACCACTTCTAAGTAATTCTTCAGAGCTTCATTTTCTGTTGTAGTTAGAACACCATCCAAGGGATTTTCTACCAGTGATTTTTAATAGAAGAGAGTTTATCTCTTGTTATTTCAACCTCCTTAGAAAGATTCTGACCTCTCTTGTAATTAAGGATCTTTAGTTCCTATTTTATAGCCTTGAGTTTTTGGATACATATGTACTGCTTAGTTCCATAACAACCATGACCTAATCCCTTCACTATTGCCTCTTGAAATCCTTCCACGTTAGCCAGATAGTTATTAAATTTGAAAGGATGATGTACTCTGGAGGTAGTGAATAAGTTATCAATCTTTATAGGAATATGGTCAGAGATGCCAGAGTTTAGGAAATTTGCAGTGCTTCTTGAAAAGGTATTTAGCCATTCCACATTTACCAAAGTCCTATCCAGTTTTTTCTGATGTGCCAAGTAGAACTTTTCTTATTAGACCACATAAACTTATTGCCTTCAGATTTTCAATCTATAAGTTCCATCTCCTGCATACAATCAAACAAATAATGGGAGTAGTTGAGTATATTACAATTAACTTCAGCCTCTGATCTGAACACAGTGGAGTTAAAGTCCCTACACACCACCCAAGGGGAATTTACCAAAGTCCTAATCCTTCTTAGGTCATTCTAAAGGTCAGATCTTTGGAACGTTGTGTTGAATCCATAGACAAAGGTAGCTAAGACCCAAGAATTCTCCATTTTAAAATAAAGCTTAGTGTGTATATGCTGCTGCCTTGATTCCATAAACTCCACTTTAAAAAATTCACCATCATAAGCTATAATAATCCTTCCATAAACATGACTGTGATGATTTGTAATGAACTGCCAATTGTTACCTAGATAAACCAATTTATTCAAGTTAACTTCTCTAATTTTTGTCTCCAACATACAAAAAACCCTAGGCTTTTCTTTTAGAACAAAATCCCTTAAAGCATTAAGCTTTGAAGGATTGTTTATTCTGCGCACATTCCATACAATCAAAGTCATAGGCAAATTGTTTTTCCTTTGGAGCTTTTCCTATTGCTCTTAATACTTTTCCGAGATGTGACCTGTTCAAATTGGTCCTCTTGATTACTACCATTTTTCAAATTAGCCTTTGGAAGACTTTCTTCATTCTATTGACTAGTCGAAGCTCCCTCATTTGAATTAGTGGCACTAGTTTCTAGCTCATTTCCTCTACTGTTCATTGAAAGCTTACAGACATCTTCTGATAGTTTATTTTGAATTTCTTCCTGTTGTACCGAAACAAAGTTATTCTCCTTCGAATTACACTCCTTTATTTTCGGAGATACATTTACTGACTAAACCATCCCATGGTTTTCCGCTACTTGTTCTGCCTCCTCCATCTTTTTATAATCTTCAGACTCATTCTTATCCATTCCCATCACTTCCCAATAGTCCCCTTTTATGAATACTCTACCCGTAGGTTTCCATTACTTACCTTGAGTTGTAAGAGATGGTTTCCATTGGTAAGTCACTAATATTTTGTCTTCTTTAAGAGAGTTCTCATCAGCTAACCTTAGGATAGGGATACTATCTTTCATTTCCTTAGAGATGTCCATACTCACACTTAACCCAGCAAATCCTACTCTTTTTCTCAAAGCAGTATTCTCATCTATGCATATAAGTTTCCCTAAATGGCTCACAAGCATACTCAACCCTTTTGTAGTCCAATATTCTAAGGGGATATTGTGGATATTCACCCATAAGTGAATGCTCTTCATTCTAAGTTTTTTAACTCTATGCCCGGTTGCCAATTTTGTATAAATAAGGGGAGTTGAGAGATATGCCAAGGGCCCTCTTCTATTACCTTTTGAGATTCCGATTTGGAAGAAAAGGTAAAGATTATATTATCCTCTTCAGTTAGCATTACCTCCATTAGTCCTCTTCCTTTCCAATTTCTTGTTGCCCATGCTTGTATTGCAAGAAAAGCAGGTCTTTTATCCATGAAAAATCCAACAAGAGTAGCTTCCTATGTCTTGGCTCCTTGCTGTAAAACATCTAGGCTAGAAGCCACCATTAGCTTACCCTCAATCTCAACCGGAGGGCTGAACACCAGATAGGAGTCTGAGTTATCACCCACGACTTATTTCTATGTTTTCCTAGATCCTCTAGCCATGTTTCTAACAGTAGTAGATGTAAAACCCTTGGGTTGGTTAGCAGTATTAGGGAGAGGGATAGTTGTAGAAAATGTTGGGGAAAGGGGGGGGGGAGGGGAAGTGCTGCAGAAAGTTTAGTGGGGGAGGGAGGGGTTGATTTAGGGTTAGGAGTGGTGTTTTGTTTCATAGTGGAAAAAAGGGTTGGAAAATTAGTGTTCATGTTGGAACTAATTCTTCTGGTTTTTCTTGTAGGTTTGGACAAGATTTGGAAACGAAAGAAGAGGGCCGGTGAGTTTGAGATTGTGGAGATATGGAGGTAAGTTTGAGATTTTGCAATTGTAGGTGTGTGTGGAAAGTGGGGATGGTGGTGGAATGTTTGGGTCTGTTTCTGTGAAAGCTATAGGTTCTTTTTTGGGGTGTGAAAAGATGCTATATGTTGGTAGAGTTAAGCTATTGAGAAGTTTGTTAGCAGTGGCTGGAGTATATGGAGAGTGTTGCTGGTGGCGATGGCGGTAGGGGAGCTAGTCGTGGTACTGGTGGCTAAGGCATGGTGGCGGTATTAGGGTTCTAAAAGTGTTGACTATAATACTTGCCAATGCCTGAGGATGCCCGAGTATTATAATTCCCATAATGTATTGCAATACTAATAGTTATATAGAGAGATGTTACATGGTGTTGTATCTGGTACACTGCAAATTCTGCATGTTTTCTTTTTATTCAATGACAAATTATTTCATTTTTCCAAAAAAATTACTAAAAAAATGATGGACTTAGAAGGAGCTGTAGACATCTTAAAGTGTAAGGTCTTCTCAACTTTGGCAAGGGCTATAAAGGATTATTAAACTATTCTAGAGGGTTTATTTTGAGCTTTAAACATGTTAGCCCCGAATTTTTTTTATGATTAATTAAGCATGATTAGATTAAATTAAGTTAGCGTTAATTAAGTTAGCATTAATTAAATAAGCATATGACATTAAATGAGTTA
>JANKYE010000007.1:26906017-26929506 GCA_032467995.1 Erythroxylum dillonii | reverse complement strand
ATTATTATTTTATTAATATATTATTTATTTAATCATCAATTACACGGTTATGAATTCTTCTAACAAACAAATACCCAGAAGTTCCAGACAACTTCCAAAAATTCACCAAAAATTCCGTCATAAAATAAGGACTTTCAAATAATTGTTAAAAAAATACTAAATACGTCACCAACAATTTCTAAAAATCATTGAAGTATCCAAAAAGTACTAAAAATATATTAATATTGTCCGAATCAATCTAAAGTTTCATTAAACCAATGTACCCGGAAAATGCCATGAATACATGCCAAAATACTTAAGCACAATTAAGTACATAATCAATAAGTAATAACAAACGTAATTCGTACGAACTTCCTTTACTATTCTAACCCCTAATTTGGGGCGTTACACGGGATGTTACAATTCTCATATGATATGACTCAATCTAATAGTTAAATCCTTAAGTGTAGAAACGGGCTATTACAATTCTCCTCCTTAAGAAATTTCATCCTTGAAATTCTTACTTGATTGATCAAACAAATGGAGGTACTATTTTCTCATGTTCTCTTTAGTTTCCCAAGTAGCTTCCTATCTCAAATGATTTCTACAAAGGACGTTAACCAATGGGATCACTCGGTTTCTCAATTGTTTAGTCTGAAAGCCCACTATTTTAACCGGTTCCTCCATATAACTCAAATTAGACGTAATTTCAACTTCTTGTGCTGGCAGTACATGCAACGAATCTGATTGATACCTCCTAAACATATTAACTTAGAACACATTGTGAATCTGAGACATATATGACGGTAAGGCTAACTTGTAAGCCAATGGTCCAACTCTCTCAAAAATCTCATATGGACCAATGTATATAGGGTTAACTTACCCTTTTTACTAAACCTCAGCACTCCTTACCAAGGTGATACTCTCATAAATACTTTATCTTCCATTTGGTACTCCATATCTCTTCGATGCTGATCTGCATAACCATTTTGTCTGTCTTTAGTCGCCTTAATTCTACTACGAATCAGCTTCACTTTATCCACAGTGTCTTGAGTAGGGCCTTCAACAATCCTTAGGCCCTCTTTGTCCCAATACAAAGGCGATCGATACTTTCTACTATATAATGCTTCATATGGAGCCATATCGATACTATTGTGAAAATGATTGTTGTATACAAATTCAATAAGAGTTACATATTGATTCCACGCTTTTTGGAACTCCAAAACACAAGCTCTTAGCATATCCTCAACAGTTTTAATAATCCTCTCATTTTGTCTGTCTGCCTGAGGATGGAATGCTACACTGAAGTTCAACTTCGTACCTAATGTGGTTTATAAACTACCATATAATCTAAAACTGAATATGGGATCCCGGTCTAATATAATAGACTAAGACATCATGTAATCTCACTATTTCATTAGCATACCTCCGAGCTAACTGATCCATTATATTATTCTCCCTTACGGATAAGAAATACGTCAAGTTCGTCAATCTGTCAACAATAATGTTGCCTCGGAGTCCTCAGTAAACCCATAATGAAATCCATAGTAATCCTTTCCTATTTCCACTTCAAAATAGGCAATGATTGTAACTTCCCTACTGGAGCCTGATACTCTGCCTTAATTTGTTGACAAGTCAAGGACTTAGCAACATACTCAGCTACTTGCTTCTTCATTCCTGGCCACCAGAAGTGTTGTTTCAACGTATTGTACATTTTAGTAGTACCAAGATGCATAGCATAAGCTGCTATATGTGCTTCCTCCAAAATCTCTTTTCTCATATCTTCCACATCAAGTACACATAATCTCTACTTCAACCACAATACATTGTTTCTCAATTCAAACTCAGAACTCGGATTCTGTTTTAATTTCTCAATAAGCTTCACTAATTTTGGATCTTTACTATGGGCTTTCTTGATCCTTTCACTCAATACAGTTCTAAACTTCAATGTAACTAACAATACTTCATTCTGTCCCAACCTCAATTCAATATTCAATGCTCTTAGTTGTACTAAGTTTGATAACGACGATGTCTAAATCTGTGCCACACTGCCATATGATTTCCCACTTAATGCATTAGCCACAACATTTGCTTTACTAGGATGATACTCAATTGTATAATCATAGTCTTTTAGCAGCTCAATCCACCTCCTTTGTCTCATGTTAAGCTCCTTCTAAATCAATAGATATTTCAAACTTCTATGGTCTGTAAATATCTGAAATGTCTCTATATATAAATAATGTCTCTAAATCTTCAAAGCAAACACCACTGCAGCAAGTTCTAAATCATGAATCGGATAGTTAAATTTATGAGATCTCAACTGTCCCAAGGCATATGTTATCACTTTACCATAGTGCATTAAAACACACCCTAATCTTTGGCGTGAAGCATCACTATACACAAAATATCCTCCAAATCTCGATGGGATAGCTAACACTAGTGCTATAGTCAATCAATGTTTCAACTTCTCAAAACTCCTCTGACATTCATCAGTCCATCGAAAAGACACATTGTTCTTCAGAAGCTTTGGTAAAGGGGCGAAAATTGATGAAAACCCCTCGATAAATCTTCTGTAATAACCAGCTAATCCAAAAACCTCCAAATCTCATATATATTTCTAGGAGCTTCCTACTTCATCACTGCCTCAACCTTTTTTGGGTCTACTTGTATGCCCAATCTAGATACTATATGGCCCAAAAATACCACCTGATCTAGCCATAATTCATACTTACTAAACTTGGCATACCATTGCTTCTCTCTCATTATTTGTAAGACTAACCTCAAGTGCTCATAATGTTCTTCACCACTCTTTGAGTATACCAAAATATCATCAATGACCATAATCACAAAGTGATCCAAATAAGGTTGGAACACCTTATTCATCAATGCCATAAAAGCTGTCGGAGCATTTGTTAACCTAAATGGCATCACCAAAAACTTAAGATGCCCATATCTAGTCCTGAATGCACTCATTGGTACATCAACTTTTGCTATCTTTAACTGATAGTACCCTGATCTCAAATTTAGTTTAGTAAATACTTGAGCTCTTTGTAACTGATCAAGTAAATCATCTATCCTCAATAAAGGATACTTGTTCTTCTCTATCACTCGATTCAACTGTCTATAATCAATACACAATCTCAAGGTCTCATCCTTCTTCTTCACAAACAAAACTGGAGCTCCCCAAGGTAAAACACTGGGTCTGATAAATCCCTTGTCCAACAACTCCTACAATTGGGTCTTAAACTCCTTAAGTTCTACAAGTGTCATCCTATATGGAGAAATAGATATAAGAGTGGTACCTAGAACAAGGTCGATAGCAAACTCTGTCTCCCTATCTGGGGGTAATCTCGGTAACTTATTAGGAAACACATCTGAAAAATCCCTGACAATAGGAATGTCGAATGGTCTGTTTAGTAAGGTGTCAGTTACATAGGCTAAATAATTCTGACATCCATTTCAAATCAATCTAAAGGCATTTATTGAAGAAATTAACCTAGCTGACATTGCTTGACTAACACCTCGAAATATTACTCTTGGCTTATTAGGAGATTCGATAATCACCTCCTTAGTGTAGTAGATCATAACAACCTTATGTGCAGTGAGCTAGTCCATACCTAAAATAAGGTATATCTCCTTTAGCTGCAATACTATCAGGTCAGCTTCCAACTCCACCTGATAAATTTGAATAATACACCCCTTATAGACTTCCCCACTCACTGTAGTACTACCTACTGGAGTACTAACTTTTAAGCCACATTTTAACATTTCTCTCTTATAATACAGTTTAGATGTTAGATGAGGAGAAATAAATGAATGTATCTCGAATCTAGTAATAAAAATGCCTCAAATTGAAAGACATATAATGCACCGGCAATCACATCTGGGGAGTTCTATGCCTCTTGTCTATTCATGCGGTAGATCTTGGTCTGGGACTGTGACTGATTGCTCTGTACCTCTATTCTGGCACTAGGACTTGTAGAACTTGCTCTACCCCTACCTCTACCTCTCTGTCCTTCTCCACTAACTCTGCTCTATTGGACATTCACTTTAGTCAATGATCCTCCTCTCATTCCATATTGTGCTTCAATAATAGTAGGACAATCTTTAATCAAATGCTCAAAGAAACTATAACGCAAGCAAACTCCTGATAACTTCCAACAATTACCACCATGTCTCTTCCCACAGTGCTCACAACTAGGCATTTGTGATGGCTGCCTGCTATGTGTCTGTCCTCTAGGAGCCTGACCTATATTAAAATAAACAAAGTCGCCTTTCAGCCTAAACCCTGACTGTCTTGATCTCGACAATGATCGTGATGATCTACTCTAGCTTTTACCGAATCTTATACCTGAATCAACTTGAAATTTACCAAGCCTCTTCATTCTAAATTCCTGTCTATATTCTTCTTGTCCATCTTTCAATAACTGTTTAATTCTTATTGAAGCAGCTCTCAACTCAGTACAGCTACTCAAATTGGTAATTGCCAACCTCGTTCTTATTTCCATGTTCAACTCATTATCAAAATGCCTACATTTGTCTTCCTTAGTTGGGACTAGAGCCATAACATACCCCAATAACTCGTTAAACTGCACTTCATACTTAGCTACAATGAGGTTCCCCTGTTTTAGATTGAGGAACTCCTTCAACTTTCTGTCTAGGTAGATCTTTGGCATATAGTTTTCCTTGAAGACCCTAAAAAAGTCTTCCCACATCAGTCTGCAAGGTTAGATCGCGCTACTAGGAACAATTTTCCACCACTGGTAAGCCAGACCTTGAAGTAATGAGACGACATAATCAAACCTCTTGTCAGATTCACAATCTATCTGGTCCAATATCCTTTCTGTCCTCTCTAACCAACTCTTTGCCTCGATATGGTCTGTACTTCTATAGAAGTCTACAACTCCCTATTTCTTGAGTTTATTGTACCTCCTTTCCCTCCTCTCTGGTACTCTCTGAGGCATTTGTTCAGACTGGGGCATAGTAGACTTCCTATTGGCTCTTATTGACCTAAGGTCAGCTGACTCCACAACTTGGTCTCCTATAACGAATGACCTATACCAAACAACAATTGTGATCACTACACGAGTCTCTCGCTAAATGTCATGTTAAACTATTCTTATATGTCCCTACAGATGTCAAACCTGGCTCTGATACTAAAAATTTGTAACACATTACTACCATAGAGCATATGCCTGAACATACCACTGTACATTCGAGATCATACTCTATGTGAACGGCATGCTAGAGCATTTACATTATCCTAATTATGGCTTCACATACTTCACAAGGTTTTCGAAAGATCAAACTTTCCCATTTCATCCATAAACATAAACATACATTGTCTTCACAAATTTGTAACTATGTATACATATTCAAAACATGTGAGAGTTTCCAATTCCATACAAAGTGTGCTACATGAAATGGGATACTAAACCAAAGTATCCTAACTAGACTCTTCAGTATCAGCTTACAAGCCCTTTGAGCCATTTTGTCCCCAAAAAGTAGGTACTATACTTTTACTAGATTACCTTAAAAGCTAGCTCTCCCTTGTACCTGAAAATCCATGTTGCAATTTTGATCAGTTTACAAACTTAGTGAATGAATCATCATTGATGTGCTCACTCATAATTTTTTTTCTATTTCAGAGCATTTCCCGAGATTGTGGGGTACCTTTCCATAATCTTGGTAAGAAAAAACAAAAAGAATTATCACTTCACTACATTGCCCATGATTGTGGGAAGGAGTTTATGTAGCTTCCACGATCGTGGGATGGGTGAACAGAAAGTTCATCCATTTCCTTCAACTATTCTTCCAAATTTCAACTCCTTCATGATAGTTGATCAATTAGACCTCAATTATACCTTAAAGATACTTCAATCACTCATCAATTCATCTCTAATTCCAATTCAAAATCATTCAATTGCTAACTTATAAACAATTTATCTTTTATGCATCAAAACCAAACAAAAACTTTCATTCCCTATTATACATGAATCCCAGCTCTTTCCCCATTTCAAGAATACTACACTAATACATTTCTTTAGCATAAATTCACCTTCATTATACTTCAAATCCTAACCTAAAATCATCCATTAAATAGCCTTTAACCTATGGTTTCATACATCAAAACAAAACCAATTCATTTATCAAATTCCAGCACAACTTCATCATCAATACCACAAGCAAGTTCGTCCCTAATTAATCATCATGAATGTTATGCTAACATATGTCACAATAGATCAATAAATCACTTACTTGTTCAGCTCAAGGTATCCTCAATTCACAAGCTAACCAAGCCTTCCAAGCATTCAAGCATACACCAAGAACAAGATAAAAATAGAAAGGGGTATTAACAATAAGATGAAAACAACATAATTTTGAGTAACAAGGTGAAAACAACATAATTTTGAGTAACAAGGTGCAGGACTTTAGCAAAAACTCAAGGTGTAAGGGTTATGGGTATAGGTCGGTGGCAAAAGGTAGAAGAAGGTAGCAAATAGCAAGAAAAAAAGGTAAGATGGTCTTTCAAGTGTGTATATCGTGGGTGTTGGTATATGGTGAAAATTGGGACAGTTGGCATGACATTTGTCATGCTAAGATTCATGCTATATGTCTTATACTTAAACTACCAATTGTCACTTAATGTTTGGTCCATTTGTCTCATAGTTTCCTAAACCATTTGTCACCCTAATATACCACCATTTGTCACTCATTTATTCAAGTCATTTGTCACTTTATTATTAATGCCACGTGTCACTATTTCGTAGGCCTAATCAACCTAAATTCTCATATACCAATTTGTCTTACCCTTTAACATTTTTCCTAAATTAGATGCATATATTATTTCATCAATCACTCAATTATGACAACAAATTCCAAATTGCTAATTATAATCCATTAAAATAAAATTTAAGAAATAATTAACACACAAGTACATCATAATCAGTTAAAATCTTTCATACCCCGAGATATGTCAATTGAGTGCATATACTATCTTTACAATATCTCTAAATCATGATTCATATGCGTATGCAAATATGATGCATGCTAATGAGATGCACTTTATGTATTCTCATATGATATGACTCAATCTAATAGTTAAATCCTTAAGTGTAGAAATGGGTTATTACACAGACGGAGGCAATTTATAAAATTTTAGAGAGTTATTTGAGATGTTTTTGTAGACAAACACTAAAAATATGGAATGGATTCCCTTAGCTGAATGGTGGTATAACACAAAGTATCACTCTATCATAAATACAACATCATTTGAAGTTTTATATAGATATCCTCCACTTATTTATACACCACAGTTCGTAGGGGACTCCAAAATATTGGAGGTCAATCAAGCTTTTAAGGGATGTGAGGCAGCGTCAAAAATAACAAAATTTCATCTCTAGTGGGTGCAAAATAGGATGAGACAATGAGCTTATTAGAAAAGATCAAAAAGAATGTTTGGGGTGGGGGAATTGGTCATGTTAAAGTTGCAACCCTATAAGCAACATTCTCCTCAAAGGATAATTAACCAAAAATTGTCCCCATTATATTACGGTCCTTAAAATTTTTTTGGAGCATGTTGAAAATGTGACATATAAGTTAGAATTACCTCCTGGGACATTAATCCACACATTTTTCCATGTATCACAACTCAAGAAGGCTTATATGAAATCTGACCAAATGTCCTTATCTTTAACGAAGGAACTAACTATAACAAAACCTGTTCTTTTGGCAATAATGAAGAGAAGAATAGTTAAGAGGAGTAATTATTCAGTAACATAATTACTGATTCAATAGCTCGATGACCAAAAAGAGAATGTTTTAGGGCAGTATCTTTTTGATCTTTAGAGGCTATTCCCAGAAGTTGACATGGTGGACAATGGAATTAAGGGGGAGGGGGTTGTTTCAGGAAATTATGAAGAAGATGATGAAAACGTGAGAGGTTCAAAAGGTTGAAGAAGCTGGGAGAAACAACATCATTCTAATTATTACTTATCTTTTAAATAAAACTCCATCATTGTTATCCATGAACCCACTTTAATTATAGTCTTTTGCTTATGTATATTTAAACCATTGTAGCAACCGATAACACAAGTAATATAATAGAATTGGCAGTGTTCTCTCTCTCTCTCTCTCTCTCTCTCTCTCTCTCTCTCTTCAAATATTCTTTAAAATTGACATATCTCTTCTCTTCTTCCTTCCTTATTCTTCTTTTGTTATTTGACTACAATGTACCAATTATCAAATTAATACAACAAAATAGTAATTTGTATAAGTAGGAAAACTACGATGAAATATTATTATCCCGTCATTCTAAAATGAAAAAGAAAGAAATGAGTTTAATATGGGCCCATGAACTCTACCTTGAACATACTGAAGACTGTCGGCCTAATGACGTAAGAGAATCAGATCAAAGTGGACAAACATTTTCCGGGAGACAACAACAAATGTTAAAACAAACGCTAAAGATCATTTATTACTATGAAACAGGTGAGGTACATCATCATCTTCAAATTGGCTGCAACAGATTCAAATTTTGTATGTTTGAATGTAAACACGGGAGTTTTAGTTTTTGAACGACAATTTAAGATTTGGGTTTTAGGTTTTGGTTTTCTAAGGAAGCCACCGTTGATGTTCTCTTGAGTTTTCAAGTCTAAGATTATAACCCCATTGGAAGGAATTCAACTTTAGCCGCCCACAAGGAAGAATCAATGGTAAGTCTAACATTTTGCCTCTATTTTGATCTTAACAACTTAACTTTGTTGTTGAGAAATATTTAGGAAACAATTACACTGCAATGCTTAACTATTATTAAATGTCCTACTTGTTCTTCTTTATTACAATCATATATTTAAAATAGCTAATCATT
Source organism: Erythroxylum dillonii (assembly GCA_032467995.1). Lineage (NCBI taxonomy): Eukaryota > Viridiplantae > Streptophyta > Magnoliopsida > Malpighiales > Erythroxylaceae > Erythroxylum > Erythroxylum dillonii. The sequence goes on along the minus strand of JANKYE010000007.1, from coordinate 26,920,658 downwards.
TTCTCTTAAACTTGATGTTTTTAATTGTTTGAAATGATAAGCTTTAAGTTTGTAATTTATATTGATATCTACATGCTAGTTTGTTGTGGTTTTTCTTGACATACATAATGAACACTTTAGAGGCAACTATTTTTAAATTGCATAGAACGCTAGAGGTCATTATCGGTGATAGGAATCCAACATTCTTAAGCAAATTCTTGCAAGAACTATTCATCCTTTAAGGATTTAGTCTTAAATATTTGACAGCCTATCACCCTCAAACTAATGGATAGATGGAGGCAATTAGTAAAATTTTGGAGAGTTATCTGAGATGTTTTTCTGGAGAGACACCAAAAAAATGGAGCGAACGAATTCCCTTAACTAAATGGTGGTATAACATAAAGTACCACTCGACAATAAATACAACATCATTTGAAGTTTTATATGGATATCCGCCACTTATCTATATGCCATATTTTGGAGGGGACTCCAAAATATTAGAGGTCGATCATGCTTTTAAGGAATGCGAGGCAGTGTCAAAAATAATAAAATTTCTTCTCTAGAGGGCGCAAAACAGGATAAGACAACAAGCATATTCGAAAAGATCAAAACAAATGTTCGGGACGGGGGAATTAGTCTTGTTAAAGTTACAACCCTATAAGCAACATTCTCCTAAGAGAAGAGTCAATCAAAAACTGTCCCCATTATATTACTACCCTTTAAAAATTTTGGAGGATGTCGAGAATGTGGCATATAAGTTGGAATTACCCCTTGGGACATTGATCCACACAGTTTTCCATGTATTATAGCTTAAGAAGGCTTATATGGGATCTTTAACGGAGGAACTCTCTACAACATAACATGTTTTGATGGCAATAATGGAGAGAAGAATGGGTAAGAGTAATAATTGCTCAACAACACAATTATTGATTTAGTGGTTTGACAACCAAAAAGAGAACTCTTTATGGGAATATCTTTTCGATTTTCACAGGCTGTTCCCAGAAGATTACTTGGTGGACAAAGGAATTGGGGGGTTGTAGGAAATTATGAAGAAGACGATGAAAACGTGAGAGGTTCAAAAGGTTGAAGAAACTAGGAGAAACGACAACATTCTGGTTATTACTTATCGTCTAAATAAAACTCCAGCGTTGTTAGCCATGAACCCACCTTATTATAGTCTTTTCCTTATGTACATTTAAACCATTATAGAAACGGATAGTACAAGGAATATAACATAATTGACAATGTTCTCTCTCTTTCTCTCCCTTCGAATATTCATTGAAAACGACATATCTCTTCTCTTCTTCCTTCCTTATTCTTCTTGTTTGTTTGTTATTCGAGAGTAATGTACTAATTATCAATTTAATTTAAGAAAATAGTAATTTGTACAACTAGGAAAACTAGGATGGAACATTTATTATCCCGTCATTCTAAAATGAAAAAGAAAGGAATAGGTAATTATTGATATGGGCCCATGAACTTTACCTTAAACATACCAAAGGCTGTCAACCAATGTTATGAATACTATGCCAACCATAATACCTGATTGGGTTCTAATACAATATTGTACCAGTACTGTTTTAGACAATTTTTAAATTTATAAAATAGTCCTTAAATTTTTAAATTTATCAACACTAATTTTCAAATATTTCACATATAAATTATAACTACAATTAATATAAAAAGATCATTTCAATATTTTAATGAAATGATATTAAAACCTTATTCAATAAAGTTAAATTATATCACTATACTCTTTCATACTTTAATTGAGTGAGGATAAAACTACTACTAGTAATGGAGATAAACTAGCCAAACACATTTAAATAATAACACCAGCAGCTCGAAATAATGTAAAATAAGAAGTATCCACAAGTTGTAATAACTTTTGGAAGTGCTAATTAGGATAAGATATTTCAGAAAAGCAAAATTTCCTTTTACTGCCTTAACTCAACCCCTTTAAAAAAAGTTGGAAAATTTTCTTAAAAATTTGGGCTGGATAGTAGGCCTAATGGTAGTCAAACGACGTAGTTTACACATATTAATGGACTAGAAAACGACAACTTTTGAACCATGAACATACGCGACTTAGGTAAATCCCCGCACTACTTTTTTGGAGTATTCGAAAGACTGCGCAATTGGGGTTATCTTCCTCGTAGGCTGCACGACATTGTTGGAGATCCAAGGAACCGTTACAACTCTAAGCAAACAGGAGCTCATTCAGTCAGGTTAACGACAAATCTCATTGAGTCTACCGTAAATCATCTCTAAGTTACTAACTTCCCGTTGAATACTAGGATCTGGAGGTGGAGGTTGGGGAAGCTTCCGTCGATGAGCTCACAGGTGAGTCACCTTTCGTACTTATATTGCCTGTCACACCCTTCTTAGCTTTATTATGCCGAAAATCTGCTAGGGTTGCTTAGGAATCAGACTCATTGCATGTTTATACCCTTTCTCTGTTACCCGTTATTGTTGCTCCGATTGTACCACATTGATGAAGGTCCATGAACTGTTGATCAGTGATATCTTCGTAAATACTGTTAGCCTTTTAGACAAAACTCTATAATCTCCAAGAGAGAGCCATTCTTCTGCTACAATGCGTTCCCAACTGATTGATAATCAGTTGTTCTCTGATATTGGCTACTGTAAGCTTAATGAGAGAATTTACGCTTCTAGATTTCCCTGGAAACCTTCTATTGTTTCACTCTTTCCAAATTTCTTGAAGACAAGTTGTGTAAGCTTATTGTTCTTTCCCCCTCCTATTTCTTTTCCAGTTTCAGTGAATAGAGCAAGTCAGCTTATTGGCTGGATCTAAGGAATGAAACGGTCCAGTCAATTAAAATTATAAACTTGCGACATGGAAATCAAGTCCAATGTCGCTGATGGCTCGCCTGCATTTGATATTCTTTCTTTTGACCTTTTTGGGCCCTTTTATGAAATTTGAATCACTGCTGTTGGCCTAGTGACGCACGGGAATCAGATCAGAGTGGGTTCTTTTAATGGCAACTGGCCCGTTACAGTGAGACTTAACACCCACCAAACAATTTCCAAGAGACAACCCCAAACCTTAAAACAAACGCCAAAGATCATTTATTACTGTAAAGCAGGTGAGGTACATCATCAGCTTCGGCTGCATCAGATTCAGAATTCGTATGTTTGAGTGTAAACATGGGAGGTCTAGTTTTTGAACGACAACTTTAGATCTGGGTTTCAGGTTGTGCTTCTCAGCCTTTGTTTGGATCCTTAATTGCACAAGGAAAAGGAAAGGAAATATTGAGGGGAAAAGAAGAGAAAAGAATAGAAGAGAAATGTGATTTCCTTTCTCTTGTTTGTTTTCTTAATTTATCAAAGGAGGGAATTGAATGGAAGAGAATTTTGTAAGACCTTTATGCCCTTGATTATAGAACTTGTTTATCTTTACTTGTTAGATTTAATAAGGATATAATGGTAATTTACTTATAGTAAGGTTATCTTGTCTTCCATTTCCCCTCCTTTCCCACCAATTTGGTGGGAAATGTTTTTAGACCAAATTTCTCTCCTATTCCCCTCCATTCTTTCCCTTTCTCTTTGCTTAATTTTATCCAAACAATGGAATCCAAGAGAAATGCAATTCCCTTCCTTTCTTTTCCCTTGCTTTCCTTCCATCCAAACAAAGGCTTAAGGAAATGCTTCCAGATTTCCTACTATGTTAGGTTGTGCTTATACTTCTTTAACCTAATTTCTCTATGTTTTCGTCATCGATCGCTATATTATTACTTCTTGAATGGTTAAGTGCCTTGATGAGCCTTTGGTTAGTCATAATAATCTATCTTAATGTATCAAGCATTCGAGCATACTTATAATGCATTCATATTGATTCATGAATAAGTTTTCCATTTGAGCCAACTTGTACAAGAAGCCTTATAAACTTTTATACCTTCAAACTTTCTTATCAAATTCAAGCTCCTCCCAACACTTTTGGACTTAACAACATTTAGTTGTACCAAACACTATTGATTTTACATCGAAATCTTGTCCATCATTGAAGATTTTTATTGTTGTTCATTAACCTATACTAATTCTCGCCTACTCTTGAGATTTCATCAACGTCAAACATATTTCTTGCCTACTCATAAAACATTACCTTGTTCGCTTGCCAACATTTCATTTTTATACCAACTTACATATCAATTGAAAATAGCCTCTCTATTAGTTAAGGGTAAAGTTGTGAACACTGGACCTCTCCAAACTTCGCATTTAGCGAGATTTTTACTAGGTTATTATTATTATTGTTATGCCAACTTGCATATCAACCATTGACTAAGGGTCATTAATACTTACACGATTTTTCCTCCTAACTTAAGAGTAACAAAAATCAACCATTAGAGCTAACATTTATCGACATGCACTTCTATTCCTTAAATGATGATGATTAGATTCGTGTGTGTGTGTGTATGTGTTTATGTATAATGATACTTTCCTCACTAATTTGCATAGAAAAATTATGTGAATTCTCTTAATTTTAATTTAGCATAGGTTATTGGAGTTATAAGTAATGAGTTAATTATATTTCTCATTATTATAAAATAGTAAGAAACTTCCATAAAGTTAAATTCTCAAATATGCTCAATTGCTTTTTTTTCATATATTTAAATATAGTAACATAAGTAAAGCCTTTCTTTAACTCAAGCTAAGATATTATATTGAATATAAAATAAATTTAACATTTTAAATAATGGAGTTTAAAGATAACCTATCTTTTCTTTAACATTCTAAACTAGTTTTATCATGCATCAACAAGATAAAGGCAACAAAGATGAAATAATTAAATCATTTGTATCAATTGAAAATATTTACATACAAAACAAAAGAGACACCAATGTACTTATTTTATTCTCTTTTTATGGTAGTTATAGGAAAATAATTTAAAAATCTTTTAAGTTATTTATATAAAGTAAAAAAAAGGGTCCATAAATTAATTTTAAAATAAAGCATGTATAGACACTTAATTTTGTTCCTTACTTTACACTATTCTAGCTTAGTTATTAGCAAAATCATGAAAAGCTAAAATACATATCAATTAATATTTTTAGTTATATTTAGTATAAATTTAGCTTTAATATAGATTTAAATAACTTATTATTAGACTTTAAATCTAGCTGAATTTTGCAAAACCAATGGTTTATTAGTCACATTAAGTTTAATCTGGTATTCACCTTAATTTCATGTCGTGTCATTTTACTTAATTTGTTTGTTCTTATGATGATTATGTTTTTGGTTATCTTAATTTGATTAATATATATGTTAGATTTAATTTTGTGAAAAGAATATTGTGCCTTAAGAAAATTTTGGGATTGATTTGCAAATTAAATAGAAAATTGAATGTCCTAAGTTGAAATTAGGAGAGCTTTGTTTAGAAAATAGAAAAGAGTATAGCTAAATCATAAAGCATGCGAGGACTAAGTGGTGAAAAGAGAAAATTGAGTGATCATTATTAAGAAAGTTTGAACTAAACTGACAAAAAGGACAAAAGAAGTCTATTGACAATAGACAATAGCTAAAACAACAATATTTAAAGAAATGGACAAGTGTGAGATTGTAGGGAACGAAGCATAACGAGTAGAGGAACAAAAAGCATAGGGTACGAAAATAAATACATTAAGCATAAAACACGGAAAGGGTGAAAGGAAGGTGGTGGCTTAGTGATTGGGCACAAAAATACATCTTGGACAGTCCTTATCCGTGTCAATAAGGATTTTCCAGAAACTCCATATGGATGCTTCAGATTAAGAAACCTAAATCAAATTGGGCTATCTCGACTTTTGGATCCATGTTTCATGCCTGAAACACGTCCTAACGTTGCAGTAGGGGCGAACCCTCCGGGGAGTAAAGTCTGACTTCTCAACTGGAATGCAAAATGGAGTGCGCAGGCAAGGGACGGCGAACGCGGTGCATCGGCCCTCCGACGAGACGCTGTGGACGCTGCGGCGCTGTTTCTTACTGCTCCGTCTCTCATCAGGTAGGCCTGTAATATTCCGTGCTAATAATAGTTGGACTTGTCCAGTGTTTCGTCTCCAATTAACCGTCTTTAATCTGAGATGCTCTCAAATACAGCCATTTTTTCAAATTTTCTTGGTTGAGTTGTAGCTTTCACATTGGAATGACCACAAGCTGGAGTGTGAGAGGTTAGAGCAACAAATGAAGCGTGTGGATTTGTTGAACGATTTCCCTTTCACTTTTGCTCAAGAAGCTACTTTTGAGGTTAAGATCAATTCTTCTGTGTTGGGGTGGTGTTTAGTTGTTTGATTTGTATTCAAACCTTTTGTCTTGTTTGCGTGTGACTTGTATTTGGGTACTTGGTAGATATATGAAAAGAAGGAGACTAGGTGCTCATTTTTGGGCAAAAGAGGTATACATCGATTGGGAATGTGGATATGTGAATGCCAATGTGCTGCATTCCCAGCTTTCTCTGATTCTTCAAGGTTTATTCTCGACTCGTTTCACGTTTCTCTGCTGGGTTGTGTTTATAATCATGCAAGTTTCTTGCCTTATTTAAGGGCTGAAAATTGCTAAAAGACAGAATTCAGATCGTGAATTAGGACGAGCCAGTTCAGTTGTTCCAAAAAATCTTCAACAATTGTAGGAAGGAAACGGAAAATCAAATCTAAAAAATACTTGACAGCCTGTTTCAGAATGGACTTATGGATTGTGCATATGCGAGCTAGAACAGTCGGAATATCTGAACACAAAAGGAGGAGAAAAGAAAGAGATTCTGAATCACAACTGAAAGTACAACTTCATATACATAATTTGTCCACATAAAAACTTTCCCAGAGCTTAAAAGTTGAGAAAAAGTTAGCAAGGGCAACCTATTGCCCAATGGTGACCGTGCTTCTATCTGACACGTCAACTGCTTGTTCACTAAATCTTGGTTAAGAAAGTTACTTTGCAATTAGTCTAGTATTATCATAATCCAAAGAATCTGTTGAGCTGCACAGATAGTTATTATCAAATTTCAACCTCCCAAAACTTGATAAAAGTCATTCTTTTAATGTCTTTTTCCTCTTGTATTTGATTGACAGTTTAACAACCAATGCTTGGGGTCTTTCCAGTGAGCTGTGTCCATGTCGTGGTATCATCCCTTTGTTCATTCCTTTTTTTCTTTCAATTATTGCATATAGATTTGATAGATGTATATGGCATTAATAGAATCATGCAGGACCTGTATCTTTGGTATCGGAACATATACATTGTTGGATGGATTATTACCAATGGAGATGCATCCCCTTACATTCACCTGTTGCTATGCTTCTTCATTGGGTATGATATGATTGAAGTTTAAAAGTACATATTCTTTGCCTTTTTCACTGTATTAAAGAAATGGCAATCACTTCCTGTTCTTTACTCCCGCTTGTAGTTCTGATTTTGCATGCTTAGGTTTATAGAAGACTTTAAAAAAAGTGTGGATTGACTTTAAGAAGCAATTCTGGTCCTTAATATCCAAATATGTGTGCTTTGTCGTCTGATTTTGTCAGCATCAGATAATTACTTGAAGACTTGTGAATGTAAAATGTTGAAGAATATCAAGCTCAGATCATTTTCTCTACACTAGGAAACTTAATGTAATTTCAGTTAGTGCTTTCTTGTTAAAAATGTAACTGATCTTAAATTACTTTCATGCAGCCACTAACCATATATTATGCTGCATGTCTTACTCGTATGAAAAGCCTGAATCATACATCCTGCAAACACTTGTGCATACATTACCTTGGTAAGTTTGGAGCTGTTATCTTGCGATTGTTTCACTATTTATATGACTTCACCATTTTACTCTGCATGGGCTTGTATTTTCCATTTAAAAGTCTACCATAATAGTAATGCCCCAATTTCTCTGTAGCCCTGCAAGTTTTTGGCTTTGTCCATTACAACTAATTAGGCTGGTTTGTAAGTTTCCACTTTAGTGCTTAGCACTGAGATTTACCTTTTTAAGTTGACACCAAGTCCCAGCTATAATGATGGAGATGATAATAGTCAATATTAGGGCCTTGAATATATACATATATATCTATATATCTATCACGCGCCCGCATTCACATTCTCTCCTTTGTTACCTTGTATTTCTCCTTATATCTTGTGTATAATAGGGATTTCATTTGCATTTCTTACAAGTTACTTAATTGTCAGCAATCGTACCTTTATATTTTTTTCCCTCTGGATCTAAGTTTTCTTGTATAAATTGAACTTTGGAAGGGCCTGAAAAGGAGCTTTTACAACTTCCAGCGTTTGGGGAGTTGCATGCACTTTTCCCTGGAGTGAGAGTGCATATAGAGCTCATTGGACCTGCGGTTCCACCACAGAGGTCAGTTACACCTCCAATGCTAAAAGCTTTGAACTTTGAATGGTCAATCTTGTTGTGCTTATGTACTGAGATGGATATGGAACTGGAACATCCTCTTGACTAACATTCATTTTCAAGTATCAAACTTCCTTTTTGTTCTTTTATGGAGGTTGTTATTAACTTATTGGGTTTTGTCACCCTGAACTTCATATCTTTGATACTTGTGATATTTATGTTGATATGAGATTGTTGGTAACATCCATGTTTACATATTTATGGTCAAGTTGGACTTTTCCAGCCTTAGATTGTTACTCAGGCTCTTTTATGGGACTCTTATAACAAAGCAAATTAATGATTTATCTTCCATTATTCTTTTTTGTTCCTCTCTAAAACCAGGGACAATGAGAAGATTGATATCTGCAATTATGCTTATTGCTTAGATGAAAACTGCATTTGCAAATCCTCAAGTGAGAATGCTATCATGGATAGTTCATCAGTGACGGTACAACTTCACAGGGGATACTATCATGATTGTTTCCGGGAGTTAGCAAAGGTGTACCATCTTCATCTCCTTTCATTCAAGTACATACAGATGGATATCTCCTGACAGTACACATTCCCTCTTATTCCAGAGATATACACCTCTGGATATGTTTTTTCTGCTTGGTTCTTCTGATGACGACTGCTGATGACATGACATGACATGTGGGCAGGATTCTTTCCCTCATCTAGTCATTGCTCCAAATGCAGGCATTGCTGCGTATCCAAGTTGGTCGCCTACTCTTGTATGTTGCAAATACTCTGATAATGGGTGTTTTCTGTGAGTTTGAAACTTCTGGAGCATAAATTCTAATTGCTTTGATGTCAGGAGCTCATAAAGGAATTAAATGTTCCAGCTGTATTTTCTGATTATTGTGAAGAAGCTTGCCATCTAGCAGCTCAGTGCATAAACAGTATAACTGGCAGTTCTCTCAACATTCCGGTTCGTAGTAAAATTCTTCCTCAGTCATTCTAATAAGTGTTCAATTCGACAAGGGCCTTATTCATGTCCCAACGTTGTAGGTGCAGTTAAATCCTTTTAGGCAGCCAATGGCGGTGGAAGACACTGCACTTTTCCTTCCTTGCTATTCAAACTGCTTTTTGTTTGGAATGTCAGAATGGCTTGCCTAGGCATACATGAGCTACGCCTATGCTCTGCAGTGTACAATACTAAGTACAAATATAGTTTTAATTTATAAAGGTGTTATGAATTGTGGTTTTCTCCGAACAAGTTTCTTTTTGTCCCAATTTTTTTCGGTGATGAGTTTCAATTAGTTGTATTACAAGTCTGCCGCATCTGTGCGTTTCTTCCAAAGTCCAGTTCTTTTTTTTTTTTTTTTTGACAAAAGGATCAAATCAAATTTAATGTTTTTTTTTCATCGTTTCCTTTTTTTTTCCAATTTCTCTCTACAGCCACCTTTATTTTGCTTCATGACTTTTCTTCGCTGGAGTAAAGAACAAAACGACCAAGTTTTGTTGGCTAAACAATTGTACAGTGCCAGCCTATTTGTTTGGGTTTTTTTTATTTTGGGAGCTTCTGGGGTGGTTCAGTTGGAAGATCAGATTATTTCAAACAGGAAAAACTGGTTCAAATATGAGGCTAGTGGTGCTTGCACTGGCTGCAACAATGGTCAGTTTTGCCAGCAGACTGTGATGTTTAACTGGCGTCTTCCTCCTTTTTATGCTTTTTTTTAATGAGGAGACGACATTGCATAACTTGTATAGGTCTTTTATTCTATCATGATCATCAATTGATCCATACTATCTGAGAAACGAAACACATTTGGTGCACTTGGATATAGACGGTTCTGTATTTTTTAAAGCTGGTGCATCAATAGTAGCAAATGGCTGTGTGAAGCCATGTTTAAGCAGTAGGAACTGAATATTTCCCTCTTACTGTCATCCCTGTGTATGGATTTGAAATTTTCACAAGCTCCAATTGAGTAGATCCACGGAACTAATATGACAGGTTGACGACAAGTAGAGCTCAGGAAACTTAGTCCTACATCTCGGCTCAAATGCTGTACGGTGACATTGAGGAGTATTAAGCCACTGGTTGTTGAAGTTCTAGCTGCTAAAAGTTCAGAAGGGTAGAATTTCTAATTCTACTTGAACCAACAATGGCAAGAATTTATTTACCAATAAAACAATGGCAAGAATTTGAGATAAATAGATTATAAGTGAAACGTTCTTTAGAATATAGATTGGTGGAGGTATTGTCTAGAGTTTAAATACGAAGAGACGGAAATTAGAAAGAAATAAGAGAGAAGAGAGAAAAAAATATTTTTAAAATATTTAATTTTACATATAAAATTTTAACAGAATACAAGTTAAATTAAAATTAAAATTAATAAACTGTTAAAATTATTTTTAAATATATTATAATATTTATATTTAAAATAATTTTTAGACAAATATAACAAAATTTGGTTATTTCCTTCCTTCTAAAATTCTCTCAAGATTTCCAATCTCTCATCCTCTTCTCTCTCTTATTCAAACTTGAACGTATCCAAACACAAAATAGCATAACATATGGTATCAAAGCAGTAAATTTTGGGAAAGGAAATTAATGGCAAGAGGTACAAGAGGAGCTAAGTTGTGTAGGATCGAAGAAAATGAAGAGTTTGATGGAGGCACAAACCAAGAATGAGAAACTGTTGCTTGAGTTACAAACTATAGTTGGTAAGTATGAGAAGGACATGTTGGAGCTTAAAATCACTTTCGCACAATTCATGCTGAGATAAGGAGTAGAACCAAGAGCAACTATTTCCATCACTCCGGAACACACAAATTATAGCGAGAAAATTGTGCAGGAGAAGGATGAAAATGTGGTTCCCACAAGGCCGAGCATAATAGAGTTTCTAATGTTTGACAGTGAGCTAATCAAACCCTGGTTATATAAATGCGATCAATTTTTTCAACTGGATCAAATTCTAAAGAAGGTAAAGGTACGCATGGTGATCCTCCACATGGATGAACAAGCTCTGAAGTGGTATAGTATCTTCTTTAGGAAATGATATAAACCAGAAGTCGTGGATTGAAAGATTCAAGAGCGTACTCAAACATTATTTTGATGCAGAAATTTTCAATGACCCAATGGGAGACTTTGTAGTGTTAAAATAAAAGGTTCAATGTTAGAGTATTGCGTCAAATTTGACCATTACTCAAATTAGTTATCATTGTCAGAGGTGTATTTAATTGGGTTCTTTCTAAAGGTTCGTTCTAAAGGTTCGCAAGCTTGAAATTGAAGTAACTGTACAGTTGCATGACTTCACGCGTATATGTTGGCAAGGAGACAAGAAGTTATGATGACGGCGAAGGGGGACATGTTTTTATTTCGAGGGAACACATTAAAGAATGTAAGCTTTGGGGCATGTGGTAGCATAGTTCCAAGAATGTAACAAACATTAAACACAAATACTACTCCCTCCGATTCATAATAAGTGTCGTTTTAGAGAAATGCACACTTATTAAGAAAGTTAATGAAATGTCTGATATACCCTTATTAATTACATGTTAAAGTGCCTTGAAAATATAATCTGTGTAATGTGTGTTATTAAAATGTGAGAGAAATTAAAGATTAATTTTGGAAGTAAAATTATAAACATGCATAAAAAGTCAAGAATGACACTTATTTTGAATAATTAAAATATATCTAAAACGACACTTATTATGAATCGGGGGGAGTAGAAGTTTAACAGCAGATGGAATATTACCCACTTTGATAGCTTCAACGTGTCTAACAACAATAAAATCATTCAATACTCCAAATTCACGTTAGGAGCAAGGAATTTGATGAAAAAAAGGGCCCAAGGACTTTATCTTTAGTGCGATGAATAATACATCCCAAGCTATAAATGTAAGAAGCAATTACAATTGTATGTGGTCAAGGGAGACAAAGACTTGGTAGAAGCAGTAACGGAGGGAGACAATGAAGGATGTGAAGAAGAACAGTTAGAAGCTAACTGCCCAAATGTATCCATACAATCAATGATGGCTTTGACTTCTATTTCAAGGAGTGCTACAAAATTAGGTTTATGCAAATAAATAAGATCTCCAATAGAAGTTTGTTTGGTAGGGCTATGAAAATTCATTCAGGAGTTGGGGTGGAGGCTTTTTTCTTCCTTGCTTTCCTTCCCCTTTTTAGTTTACTAGTACCAGGCTCAATTTGGAGGATTAAATTAGCAAGGTTGCCTTCATTAGGATGAGCTTGTAATGAGTTGTTATGAGATTGAGTTGCAGATGCTTCATGAACTGGTCCTTCACAATCCAAAGAACTGGTGATGCATGTAGTAGAAGTGATTAAGTCCCTGTTAGTTTCATATTCAACTTTAGGAGGACTAGCAAGGATTTTTGTAGTTCTATTTGCACCAGGGGGTTCCATTTTTCTTTATTAAGAGTGTGTGAATCCAGATTTGCCACATTACTAGTATTAATATATGAGACCTCAATTGATTCCTTTGTTTTAGGGATACATGTTTGCACTGGTTCCTTTCTTTTTGGTTTCCATAAGTAGGAACCTTGAGTTTGTTTTCAAATAGCTGATTATCATGATTTAGCCTCATTATTATGACAAATTCAACTAATTCTACATCTATTTTAACCTTTATACACATTTTAGCATGTCCAATTATTTGTAGGTTTGTGATGTGTTCATCTAGGCTGATAGGTTTATCCAGTGCACTAGCAAGGTAGCTTATTCCTTCCCTTGACCATTATTTTAAGGTAACTCCATGGATGTTGGCCCAAATGGTGATGGTTCGAAGAGCCTTCTTGTCCAGTTTAATTCCAGGTTACCATCTGGTCAATATAAGAGGTCTATCATCAACATGTCAAGGACTAAGTTCTTGCACTTTTTGAGTGTTTTCTACCTAGGTAAACTTGAAAATAAACATATCATATTCATTTATAAGTACCTTTTGTAACCTAAATTTCTTCTAAGAGTTTAGGGCTTATAATTGAACTACAGGGAATGCAAGTCTCTTTTTTTCTAAGAAATAACCAAATAAAGTAGTGCTTCAATTTTTAACACCCAACTAGAGTACCTTAATAGGAGGTTTAATAGGTTTCTTAGGGTCAGTAGGCATAAACCTTGGTGAGCCAAAATTTTTAGGATCTTCCACAACTTTGCTCTAAGTAGTCTTAGTATGAGTTTCTTGTTGAACTGTTTATTAAGAAGTAATTCTATTAACAAGCTTGAAATTATTTTCCTAATTGGTGTTATTTATCTCTATTTCTGCTACAGGGGATTGAGATGGGAGTGGGGGCAAGGCAAGGTTCGACGCAAGAGATGGTGGGAGCATAATGGAGTGGGGGCTAGAAGGAAGTGAAGTATCTGCTATAATTTACCTAAATCAATAAAAAATTGACAGAGGGTGAAAGGCAGGAATAGAAGGGCATAGACGGGTTACTAAGACTAGGAACAAATCGGGTTTAGCAGGGGTATAGGGTAGGGGTAAGAAGAAGGTTTTTAGAAAAAGGTGAGAGCATTTTTTTTAGAGAGAGATTTCTATGTAGACTCGAGCATTTTTTTATAAATTAAGTTAGGTTCTTTCTATTTGGATCACAAAATCATAATATTGTATCATACCTGGTTCAGTCGGATTTTGCTGAACAGGAACTTCGTTATTCTGATCCATTATCCTGAGTAGTTTTGGATGATGAGTACCTGCAAAACAGATAAAGACACTTCGGGGGTTGATTCCTGGAAAGTCCCTCCGACGCTCAAATCAGTATTTTGAGAATAGTTTGGTAGCTGGAGTAGAGAAGAAACTAGGGTTTATGTTGCGTACCTCCATCATGGCAGGAATAGTACCTTATATATGCTGTAGATTGCCACTAGGTTTAGATCTTTACGTCGATCATTGAGTCTGCATGGGACTCTAACATCTGATAGGCCGAGCGGGCTGTGAACATGTGAAGATGGGTGATGGGCTTGGGCCTAGCACAGCCGACCCAACCATAAGCCCCCTACTCCTCGAGCCTGAGCTAGGGAATGGTCGAAGGAGTATATTGAGCTAGGGAATGGTTGAAGGAGTATATCAGAAATTACATGCTTCGTAGACAGCTCGTGTGAGGCCCGATCAGGCAATTACGACCGAACGAGCATTACGTCTCGACGATCCGATCCAGTAAAAGAAATGGCGAAAACGAGCGATCGGCCGTAACAGTATGACGAGTTGATTGGATATAATGGTGAGGTCGGTAGGGCGTGTGTAGAAACGAGACTGATTGATCGGGTGACTAGACTTAAATGAAGCTCTAGGCGTGATCATTACTGGCGGCTCGTGTTGTCTGACAGGTTGT